>OMNV01029078.1:138058-157410 GCA_900303265.1 Brotula barbata | reverse complement strand
GTCGGTGTTAGGTGTGTGTGTCTTTTCTTCTTTCCTTTTACCTTCCACCCTTCTCCTCAGTGGACAGGCTCTGTGAGTGGCGTCGTTCCTCCTGGTTCGGTGGTGTTGTGCTCTTGGTGTGTGTGGTTTTGTCATCGGTGTTTGTTCTGTGTGTGATCCTTCCCCTATTTCAGATATGTAACAGAGTTTGTGGACCTGGGCAATGTATCTGCGCTGAGAACATTCAGAGTTCTCCGAGCATTGAAAACTATCTCTGTCATTCCAGGTGAGACTCAAGTTTAAACACTAAGGCTGATCCTCTCACCCTTTCTTTTCTACTCACTATTATTATGAATACTGATTATGATTTAAGCAAGAAAAAAAGAATTGGAGACAACCATTTTTTGATTTATTTTTCCTCCAAAATTATCAAAAATGGTACTAATACATTTTTGATAGGCTTTGCAGTCTCCTCTAGGGTCCTCCAATGTGTCTGCACTCTCTTCTGCCCAGGAAGCACTTTCGTTATGAGCCTCGTTTCCAAGGCAACTCTGTTTCTCCTCAGAAAATAGTTTAGCCACTGCTTTCCCTAGCTTTTTTGATAAGAAAATGGACTTTTCTGTATCAAAGTAAAATGTAGCCAGACTACTATTAGACAAACATTACTTGATTATCAGCTATCATTGGTTGTGTATTAGCAATCAGTAAATTTTCTCAGCAAAATCCTGACAATTTAAGTATTCTACCATCAGCAATCCTTTTTGTTGGTATAATGTTGAAAAAAGTCAATGTATATGTAAATTGAAGATCGATAATTCTGCAGCACATGAACTGCAAATATAGTGATTGATTTGGAAAGAAAGGAATCCATTTTTAGATCAAAGGCAAATCCTGTATATGTAGAAGTTCATACAAGAAATTGCGTATCTGTTAGAAATCCCACAGAATATACCTATTATTTATATATGAAGACTGCCAAGCCTAGTTTGTGAACATATCTCTTATGCTGCATGATGCTTTTGAGTTACTTGCTTTTACAATATTAGCCTACTAAGAGCTTGGCTGACAAATGGCATTGGAAGTTTTATTTGCCCTCTTTTGTTTTTTAGTTTATTGATTTTGTTCTTTTACGACTTGAATGATGTCACACAGAAAAGGAAACATCGTGCTCACATTCTAGAGGTTGGGGGGGTGCAGATGGGATGGTTCAGTGACTTATTGATCTTTTTGAGGGACACTGACAGCGCATCTTTCTATCCATCTATCGTGATAGAGGACGTTGAACAGATATCCTTCTCACTCCAAAAAGTGTTTTTTAAATGAACACCTTTGTTTATTTACTAGTAAATATAAGTAAAGTGCACACAAAAAAGTGTTTAAATTTTGTTCACCTAGCGATGCACAATTTTGATTAAACTTGAAGGGCATTATTTAAAAACTCAGGAAGGTATTGTACTACTACTACTACTAATAATAATGTATTACCTAGTGATTTCATAGTTAACATACTTATTTACTTCATCCAACATTTAGTTTGAGTAAAGTTCACGTACTTGTAGATGAGAAAATAGTCTTTTATTTTCCTCATTTGGTTAATTGAGGCTAATTGAGTTTTCACTGGGTTTGTCTGAATGTGTAAGACTAAATTTAAATGTACAGCTGGTAAAGGCCACTGTACCTGTAGAGGCCAGACAGAAAAGGGTGCGAGTCATCCTGCTTCCATGTTTGAGTTCCTCCTGGACCCATGTGAGCGCTGCCAGAAGATACCTGTCTGGAAGGTAAAGCGATTTTGTGAAAATGTGGATGAGACAGACTGCAGGGTCACAGTATGGGGAATCAGTACTTTCCTAATGACACCATACACAAGACAGTTCAAGAAAGTGCCCTCGCTGGCACTGGCATTGAATTGCTCCTGTTCAGCCTTGGAGTTTAAATGACCTGCATGTGGTTTCCAGCCCCCCCTGCCTGTGCCTCTGTCCCTCTCATGGCCCCTCGTTGTGCTGCTGTGCTATCTTTCTTATGGATTTCTTCTCACTTTTCTACAGTCTTCCCCCTCTTTGTCACTTTGTCCATTGTTGGCATTGAAATGCAAATCTCTGCCATATTTTCTTTGGTTTCAAAGTACTATTCAAAATATAAAATTTCCGCAATACATGTGCCATGATGACTCAGTCGAGAGTGGGAAGGCTCCTAAATATCTCTCGTTTGTTTTGTTTCAAGAGATGTCATGTATATATGTAATCTGTCATTTTTGTCTATGCAGTATTACAAGCTATTTCTTAATTTAACATGTATGTAGCTTAAGTAAAAAGAGGGAAGTTCTCCCACACAGGAAGCTATTAAATTGCCACAAATTAACATTTAAGTATATTACAATAATGTTATTCATATGTAAAAATAATTAAAATAAATTTCTTTGAATAGGTTTTTAGCTGGTGACATTGTTACCAAATTCTAGACTGAACTGGGCATTTCCCAGTTTCACTTTAGAGTACTGACTATTTCTGTCCGACTTAGACCCAGCAAAGATGCATACCTGGGTCATCAGTAGCTCCTGCATCACCTCCATCATTTGTGTACGTGTGTGGGTGATTTCCAGGCCTGAAGACCATTGTGGGCGCCCTGATCCAGTCCGTGAAGAAACTTTCAGATGTGATGATCCTGACTGTCTTCTGCCTGAGCGTTTTTGCCCTTATTGGTCTGCAACTCTTCATGGGCAACCTGCGCCAAAAGTGTGTGTTTTGGCCAATCAACACCACCGATACCTACTTGGCCAATGGCAGCAAGGGCTTTGACTGGGATGACTACATCTCGAACAATAGTAAGTAGAGAAATGGCTTAGCCAACGGTGAGCTGGCAGCCGCTCAGGAGCATGAGTCACACCATATGTTAAAATGAGAAACAATATGTCCTTTTGGTATTGACAGACAAAAGGAATTGGTTTGAAATTAAATTAAATTGATAAACTGAAATCGGATTTGGTTGCAATGAAATCACTGATTGTTGCAGTATAATAAATAACAAAGTGTGACAGAATATGACTGAAATGGCTCACGAGCACTGATTTGTTTTCTCCTTAGCCAATTTCTACATCCTGCCTGGCCAACTGGATGCTCTTCTCTGTGGGAACAGCTCTGATTCTGGGTAAGTTCCCATCTCTGCCCTCCCTGTGCTGCTGATGCCACTTAGAGCTACTGTTGTTCTTCTATCTGTCTGGAGTCACATTTCACCACAAGTCAATATTGCTGAGTCACTGAGCCCCATTCCCTCTCCCCCCTCAGCCGCTGCCCGGAGGGCTACACTTGTATGAAAGCTGGGAGGAATCCAAACTACGGCTACACCAGCTTTGACAGCTTCGGCTGGGCCTTCCTGGCTCTCTTCCGCCTGATGACACAGGACTTCTGGGAAAACCTTTACATGCTGGTAAAACTGATGTTCACAACAGGTTCAGCTTCATTCGTGGAAGCCTTATAGAAAAAGCAATAGACAGAGGGGGAGAGAGCCAAAAGAGAGGAAGGATCATTCTCTCACTCAGAGGCATAAGGGGGTGGCTTCTGTTGTTGACAGTTTGTCTATTATGAGGTCACATCAGTTGAGTTACCATTCTAGTTATTTTTATGTTCTTGTGGAAGAGGTGTTAATAAAAATAAAAAACGGCATTGCAAATTCAGTTATTATATAAAAAAAGTATATTTTAAAAAAAAGTATCTTACAAGGTTTTTGCCTGACAACATTTAATCTAGTCAATTTTTTGTATATCTTCATGGGCTGTTTAATGTACAGCTTGTACCTTCACAGTTGTTAGATAAATGTAGTACAGTGAAAATATTGTGTTGGAGTAGAGGTGGACAGTAGCTCGGAGCATTTCAAATTCTACTTGAGTGACTATACTTTCCATCTCTCATCATACCACACATGCGGTGCGTGTACAACAGGCAAATGTCTCCACCTCTCAGAAAAATGGTGGAACTTTCTTCCTCTCCTATTACATTATGGCTCTGGCCTATTCCAAATTTGTCTCGCCTTATCGGCATACAGTACAAGCTGCCACTGTCCTGTCTGTCCATCCTGGACAAAGCTGCTCTGAAATGGTGGACATATGCCTCCATATACACAGGCTGAGTGCAAGGAATGAAGTATTAAATATTAACAACTCAGATTTACAGTTGGACAGTGAGGAAGATGAGACCTGATGGAAGCATCCCAGCACATACTACTATTTTTGGATTGATCCTTGAAATTCAACTTCAAGTACAGGCTGTTATTTTTTGTATGTAGTATTGTGTCAGATTTAGGTCTGCTGTTGAATACTGTTTGTTAGATGCTCAGAATAATTTGTTCTACCAACTGATATTGAATGTGCAAATTAGGGCCTATTTTAATACTCTTCGTACCCTCATGATCAGGCTCAGTAGTGTGTCTTTGTGTCTGTATTTAGAGATTTGGTACTTTTTTTGAATGACTGCTGCTTTGTGCTTATTTTGTTTCGCTGGATACTTTTTTTAAAAAATGCATGTCAACTACATTCATAATTTATGTGTGAAGGAATTTCAATGCTAAGTACCAGGAAGGTTTTTGCTCCCTAATGATAAAAAATAGTTCACCTTTAAATCAGGCTTCATAGTTGGAACTTGACTTTTTAATAGAATGAAGTATGGAACATGTCTCTTTCACTGTAGTGTAGCTGCGAGTAAAGGTGGTTATTATATTTTAACACAATAAGAATAGCTTCTTGAGCTGTTTTTCCTGAATGCTCTAATTTTTCATGCCTCTGCAACTCAGTCTCCTCCTCACATCTCATCTCGACTGGGGCTACAGTCCCAAATCCATAGAAAGTGGCTGGTTTAGTGTGCATGGAAAAGTGGGTCAAAATGCATATGGTGTCTCCCTGATGAGCAGCAGAACTCTGGACTCAAGCTGGGAACCCTAACAAGCACAGAAGATAGGATTTTTCCATTGCAGAGTGCAACCAATTTATCATTAAATGAGATGATACTACGTGGTTAAGTACCACGTAGTGGTGTTGCTCCCTCGAATTTACGGTCCTCAGGAAGCAACGTGTTTATGCATTATGCATTATGTATTTGTATGGTTTATTCATGTGTTTACATCCAGAAATGGCCAATCAGTCCAATCTTTACTTTCCTCATAAACAATGATCTGTCTTAATTTCAGATGAGTCATTGTGCCAGATGAACAGTGAGGTTGAGATTGAGCTTGTCTTGGTTCGAGGTCACGTATCAGATGTCATGAGTGTCTCCGCTATTTCCTATCCCCCACCCTCTCCTTCCCCCTACAAACCTCACACAACCGTCCTACAGACTCTGAGGGCAGCGGGGAAGACCTACATGATCTTCTTTGTGTTGGTGATCTTTGTCGGATCGTTCTACTTGGTGAACCTGATCCTGGCTGTGGTGGCAATGGCCTATGAGGAGCAGAACCAGGCCACAATGGAAGAGGCCCTGCAGAAGGAGGAGGAATTCAAGGCCATGCTGGAGCAGCTTAAGAAACAGCAGGAGGATGCCCAGGTCAGATATTTCCCATAAAGCTAATACAAAGATGGGAGGCAATGTGTTTTTTACCTAATGATAACAACATCATCTTCCTATAAACTACTGCCATCATAGAAATGTCTGAAATAGAATCCTTCTTAGACGAGAGGATAAAAAGGTTTCTTAAATAATTTCATATTTCTGAGTCTAATCAGGTGTGTTTCTTGCCAGACTGCTGCCATGGCGACATCTGCAGGTACTGTGTCAGAGGATGCAGTGGAGGACGACGGAGGAGGGCGCTTGTCGTGCAGTTCCTCTGAGATGTCAAAGCTGAGTTCTAAGAGTGCCAAGGAGCGGCGAAACCGCAAGAAGAAGTGGCGTCAGAAAGAGCAGGAGAAGGAGAAAGGCGACAGCGAGAAGTTTGTCAAGTCAGAGTCGGACGATGGCAGTAAAAGGAGCCGCTTCCGTTTCCCTGACAATCGTCTGGGTCGAAAGTCTTCCATTATGAATCAGGTGAGAAAACATGATCATGTAAAACAGTTTTGGTCAACCGGTTGTTGACATTTTTTGTTAGCCTGTCAGATGAGGAATATTTCAGCCTTAGTGTGTTGTTTTGCATTAACTCATATACAGCAGAAAGTGGTGAAAGATATGGAAACACACGTCCACATCTAGAAAATTTCACAGTGATTACATGACAGTTTCAGAGGGAGCAAAACAAAACGTCACACATAGGGCTTACATAACACTTTAGGAAAATACTTGTGATAATAGTTCTTAATGTACAGCATGTCTATTAGTCTTAGGAAAATTGTTGTTAAATGTTACTACCCTGGAGCTGACATATTCTGTGTAATGTTAAATTCAATTGTTGATCAATACCAGCAGCAACCAAGATTCATGATTAATGTTCATCGTGTTTCTTCAGCTGCTTGGATCTGTCATGTGTGTATGACCTTGCTCGTGTACGATATCACTGACCTAATAATGTATTTCTCTCTGTTTATCAAGTTGTATGATTGCTCCAGCAGAATATGCCCCCCCAGGGAATACACACCACACACCTCACAGATGTTGCCTTTCATCCTGACCCCTGGAACTGATGACAGTGTAGAAATGATGAAGCAATCAATTGTAATTCAGAAACGACCTGGGCTACGTCAATCACCTCTCCTCTCTTCTCCTGTCCTCTCCTCTCTTTTCTATCTTCCACC
This sequence comes from Brotula barbata, assembly GCA_900303265.1. Classification (NCBI taxonomy): domain Eukaryota; kingdom Metazoa; phylum Chordata; class Actinopteri; order Ophidiiformes; family Ophidiidae; genus Brotula; species Brotula barbata. Next base: position 150,725 of record OMNV01029078.1, on the reverse strand, counting down.
TTCACCCCTCCAGTCTCTCCTCAGTATACCTGGTTCGCCATTCCTCTCCCGCCACAACAGCAAGAGCAGCATCTTCAGTTTCAAGGGCCGTGGTAAGGATGTGGGCTCTGAGAACGAGTTTGCCGATGATGAGCACAGTACGGTAGAGGAGTGTGAGGAACGTCGGGGCTCTCTGTTCAGCCCATACCGGCGTAACAGCTACACGGGCTTCCACGGGAAGAGGAACAGCACGGTGGATTGCAATGGCGTGGTGTCACTCATCGGCCCCGGGCCTGGCGGACGCCTTCTGCCTGAGGTGAAAATAGATAAGGCAGCTACTGACGACAGTGTAAGGAAGTCAATGAGTAGACCCGTCTAGGCATGGCCCCTTTCTCGTCCGTTCCCTTCTTTCTGGCTCTCTTTTCTCTACTCTGTCATCTTTGCAAGTTCGTATGTATCTCTTGGCTAAGCGCTCGCGCCTCCCCTCCCCCAGCCCCTGCAGTGTATGTTGCCCTCCGACAGTAGGCAAAGGATGGAGAAACAAATACATTTAGCAAATATACTATAGCCAGCCCTACATCTGAAAGGTTAGTAAACTGGGTCTATCAGTGACTTCCGGGCAATTTGTCATTCATAACAACAATTGGTGCTTGTTGCTATGGATACATAACTTGACTATGCTATACAACATTACAATGCTGTCGATGTTTTGAATATGTCCATAACAGATTATATATTTATCATTGTCTCACTCTTTTAAAGGCACTGAACTTATAGTTATGATGTTTGCCTCCAGAGCAGAGTTCAGAGTAATTTTACCTGGTCTCCCATGGCCCAATTACATTTTAACACATAGATCAAAGCCTGATTAATATCTAACACACATTTTTTATCAACAGCCTAGTGATTAAACACCATTTGTGTTGACAAATGACATATAATGATAAGTTAACCTCCTCCAGTCTGTTGATGTGTTCCTCCTCCAGGCATCCAGGTCCTCTACAGCCTGTGTGGGTAGAACTACAGTAAGAGGCGCAGGATACAGTTGGGCACAGCATTTTAGAGCCACAGACACTTTTATCTGCTTTCTTTAATATCCCTAAGCAGACACATAGGTGAACACACAGCTGAATTTGTATCTCACACCATCCTGTCAGGTCCAAACACTCATGACTTAGCAAATAAAGGAGGGCTTCTGTCCTTGTCTGTCATTACCTTTCTCTGTTTCCCAAACTCTCCCTGGTCAACCTTAGTCAATTAGTGGTGTCGTCATTCTAGTTAGCATGGTAGACTCAAACCCTAAATTAGAATGAGCATGACATAGACAAGTAGAATAATGGCTATGGTGTCTGTAATTTTCTCTCCTTCTCTTTGACTTGGTGCATGCTCGTGCATGACGACTGGATGGATTTGAATTACCTGCCTCCACATGAAACCTCTTTAGAATGCTCTGGATTTGATGGTTGCAATATAAGTTTTAAGGTTTCAAAATAGGAAAATGCCCTCAATTTGCAAGTAACATAAAATGGCCAGATCTGGGAGACATTTATTCTAAATAGTTGTAACCTAATGATTATATTGCAATGGTAGCACAGCCTCCATTATTGCATGACAGGTCTGAAAATGCATTCATGCAGAAACAGTTCTCCTTGCACAATACCTCACAACGCATTATTATTTAATCAGTATGAGCTAATTACATTCTAACACAATTAGGTCAAGTAGCCCTAGACCACTGCTCCCACTTTGGCTGAGACCTGCATGAATTTACAGCCACACACACCCACACACACATCTTCCTTGAAACCAACATTGATTCAGAGAAGAACTAAACGTGCCCTGCCCCCAACCAAAATCTGATCATAGGCTACTTTATCCTGCCAATGCTGTTGTGCACTTCCCTCCGCCGGCCACCGGTGGTGCTGTGGGATGGTGTTCATGTCCTCTCCATGGGTGCTTGATTCTTCCTCTCCTCCTAACAGCCGACTACTGAGGTTGAGGTGAAGAAGAAGCTGTCGGGCTCCCTGATGGTGTCTGTGGACCAGCTCAATACCTCCTTTGGGCGGAAAGAGCGGGCCAACAGTGTCATGAGCGTCATTACCAACACACTAGTGGAGGGTACTGCCTCTTTAACCCAGCTCTTTAACCTGCTGTCTCATTATTCTTTAACTAAGGCTGCTCTCATTGGTTGATTAGTTTGACATGTATTTCCTGCTTATCTGCTTTGCATATCCAACAGTACCAGATACATACAATGCATATAGTTTTTTTTCTATCATTTTGATACCATTGCATGCGGTATGCTCAGGCACACAAGTATCTTTGGTTTTGACGTGTGATCCACGATATGTCTCCAGAACTGGAGGAGTCTCAGCGCAAGTGTCCACCATGCTGGTATAAGTTTGCTAACACTTTCCTGATCTGGGAGTGCTGCCCTGCATGGCTGAAGATCAAGGAGATAATGAACTTGATAGTCATGGACCCCTTTGTGGACTTAGCCATCACCATCTGTATCGTCCTCAACACCCTCTTCATGGCCATGGAGCACTACCCCATGACCTCTGACTTTGAGGACATGCTGTCTGTAGGAAATCTGGTGAGTGATAGCCTGGTAACCTTTGTGTTTTTCTGATAAAGAATATCTGCTTCTCCTCAGAGGTGAGTGTGGTGTTATTTTTCAGGCTGTAATTGGCAGCTCCTTCATAGTTGATTGAGAAATGTAAGAAAATATATGTGTCTGTTGACCCACTGCTATGTTCGTCTTTCAACGTTTAGCTGATTTTTTTTCTCCCCCACACATATACACACACACATCATATGTTTTTCTGTCATTCTCTCTCGCTGAATGGAGCTGCTGTTTGCTTCAGCAGGACCAGGCAGCAACTGTGCTGGCTGGCTAAGTGGTGGGAGGCCTGCATTAATATTTCATGGACCCTGATCGATGAGCTGCTCTAAAATGGTGCCTGAATCATGGCTCAGATACCTCAACCTGGCCATTTTCACCATTAGCATTTTCAGAGACACTCACTAAATCAGAGCAACGTTATGTCAGTGTGTCCGCACTGGGGGCATGAAGTTTGTGTTATTTGAGAATTTCTGGTAAACTATGGCGTATTTGCTCTATAGTAAAGAAGCAGATATATGTCCTTTGTATAAGTGTGGTTTTGAAAATGATGGTTTGCATGTGTGTTTGTATATCCACATATAGGTGTTAATCTCTCTTATTGACCAATTATGCCCCAGAGTGGGTGCAGGTGGAAATTTCTAGGTCACCATGATGCAGTTTGACTCATCGTCTTAGACCAGAGAGTTACACACTTATTGAGCATTCATCCATTGCGTAGACTCAATGATTTAGGATAGCCTATGCATTCATTTTCGAGAGCTGTTGCAAGAGTACAGAATTGCCGCAGCTCACCAAATATGGGGCAGTGCAATCATATGAACACGTGATAACATTATGCTTTGCCAAATCCATTTGTTCAAATCTATCCCTTTTGCAGGTATTCACAGGAATCTTTGCCGTGGAGATGCTTTTCAAACTGATCGCTATGGATCCATACTACTACTTCCAGGAGGGCTGGAACTGTTTTGATGGTTTCATTGTGACGCTGAGTTTAGTGGAGCTGGCTCTGGCTGATGTGGAAGGCCTGTCTGTGCTGCGATCATTCCGATTGGTAAAATCTCTCTCTAGCTAAACGTTTAGAAGATCATCTGCTTTTACTCCTTCATAGATGTTATTGGAAGTGACATAGCAAGTTATTAATAGCTAAAATGTTGTAAGTAAAATGTGTATCGTAAATCATATTCCTCCCATTCTTTCCACCTAACTAATTTCAGCTGAGAGTGTTTAAGTTGGCCAAGTCATGGCCCACCCTCAACATGCTGATCAAGATCATTGGTAACTCAGTGGGAGCTTTGGGAAACCTGACTCTGGTGCTGGCCATCATCGTCTTCATCTTTGCTGTGGTGGGCATGCAGCTATTTGGAAAGAGCTACAAAGATTGCGTGTGTAAGATTGCTGCTGACTGTGAGCTGCCTCGCTGGCACATGAATGATTTCTTCCACTCCTTCCTGATCGTCTTCCGGGTGCTGTGTGGCGAGTGGATAGAGACCATGTGGGACTGTATGGAGGTGGCAGGCCAGGCGATGTGCCTCATAGTCTTCATGATGGTCATGGTCATCGGTAATCTGGTGGTGAGTATCCAGACCGGGATGGTATATGTCTTTTGTGTATGCGTGCGTGTGGGGGTTAGTTTTCTTTTGAGACGCTACAGGAGATTGTTTGCTCTCTTAAAAAGGATTGCAGGGTCGGGGCCCCTGGCTCTCTGCTTTGGGTGCATGCCATGTAGCACAGTGGCACAGGTTCGATTCCGGCCTTTGCTGCATGTCGTCTCCTTCCTCAGCATTGTCCTACCTGTCTGTCTCTCTAATGTGGCCATCACAATAAAAAAAGCCTAAAAAATATTTAAAAAAAAAAAAAAAGGATTGCAGAGTAGTCAGGTAATTGTATGACATACTTATGGTATCCAGGCACTGATTTGTTCTGTATTCTGCACCCAAAAGGTGTTGAACCTATTCCTTGCCTTGCTGCTGAGCTCCTTCAGCGCTGACAACCTAGCTGCAACAGATGACGATGGAGAACCAAACAACCTGCAGATTTCTGTCATGCGCATCAAGAAAGGCATTGCCTGGATCAAGGCAAAGGTACGGATACTAGTGGCCAGCCTGCTGAAGAAACCACCCATGGAGGATGAGCAGAAGCCTTTGGATGACATGTATGATAAGAAGCTAAACTGTATCGCCAATCACACTGGTGTGGACATCAACCGTGACCTGGACTATGCCAAGAATGGTAATGGTACCACGAGCGGCATCGGTAGCAGTGTGGGCAAGTACATGATTGACGAGGATCACATGTCGTTCATCCATAACCCAAACCTGACTGTGTGCGTGCCCATAGCTGTGGGAGAGTCAGACTTTGAGAACCTGAACACGGAGGATTTCAGCAGCGAGTCAGACAATGAGAACAGCAAAGAGGTCAGTGAAAAAAATTGATAGATATCATCTCATTCTGATAATATAGCACAAGTGTGAACAATAGTATGGTAACCACGGGATAGATAACGACGAAACCACGTTTTCCAGGAAACAGTCAAACAGTTGTTGTCCCTCAGGACAATAAAGTATATCGAGTCTTCTCTTAGCTGGGGCGGTGAGCTTAGGCGGTAAGGTGATCGAAGGGTTGCTGGTTCGATCCCCTGCTCCTCCATGTCGAAGGTCCCTGAGCAAGAACCTAACCCCAAATTGCTCCTGACAAGCAAGTGGGCCTTGCATGGTTACCTGGACTGTCGGTGTGTGAATGTATGTATGAATGGGTGAATGTGAGGCAAAACACTTTAAAGCATTTTGGATAAAGGATCTGTAGAAATGCAGTCCATATCTCATCTCATTACAAAATAATTACTTTTGCATTTAGAGTCAATGTCTACATTTTGCTTACATGTATCAGTTAAATGACTAGATATTTAAAACTCATCTGCTGTTATTGTTGTTATGATCTTTAGCTACACTGTACATTTCTTCTCTCAGTGCAGTAAAACATGGGTGTGGCTGGCTACTCTGCTCTGCCAAGACACTGACATAATTCCATTACTCAATAGAATCATCTAGAGTGGCTGGAGTGAGTGTTTTGTGTAAAATGGATTTCTGCTGACCTTTGTCTTTTTACAAAATACATTTACAAGACTCTCAGAGCAGATGGTTTACCATTTGATATTCTACATATATGTATGATGTTTGATGTTGAGGATTTATGGTGTTCTCGTTTTTCAAAAAAAAAGAAAAAAAAAAAGCTCCAGAATGCATTGGAAGTAAAAGACATTTCGGGTGATGTCCCAGTAGAAGTGGCCTTAGCTGTACAGTGAAAATTGAAATATTTCTTAAGTCTGTAGCTCTCTCCCCAGTGTGTCTACATGTGATATTGCATATTTAAGCTTTTACAGTATTTATTTGTATGGTGCTCACACATCTGTATCTCTCCAGCTGGATGATACCAGTTCCTCAGAGGGTAGCACCATCGACATCAAGCCAGATGTGGAGGAGGTGGTGGTGGTGGAGACGGTGGAGGAATATATGGAACCAGAGGCATGTTGGACAGATGGTGAGTCTGCTGCTCTTTTATCAGCCATTACCTCCACTTCACGGCACTGAGACTCCCACAGACTATGTATAAACATTACAGCTTCAGGGTGTTGGACAATTTAAATATAAAGAACAACTCTAATCTCCTATTTACATGTTAGGTCTTGTGTTATCAACTCTCATTTTTCCCGTGTTTACTCAGCTTGTGTGGCCAAGTATAAGTGCTGTGACCTTGACATCACAATGGGCTGGGGGAAGAGCTGGTGGTTCCTGAGAAAAACCTGCTATCTGATTGTGGAACACAACTGGTTTGAGACCCTCATCATCTTCATGATCCTTCTAAGTAGTGGGGCCCTGGTAAGGAAGACACAGAAACCGTTTTGTGAATGCGTATAGCTTCATTAATTCCATGAATAACAGTGTGTGGACTACTACTAGTAGTAGAGTAAAGGTTCATCCCAAGGTGTAATGTATGATTTTGACAGTGAGGAGGTTACGCGTGCTGATTGTTGGCGCACCCATTTAGTTTGCTCGGTTCAAGCTGTTGTGTGGGGGGAGGGGCCAGGGCAATTAGTGATTAATGGACTGTACCATTTATCAACTGGGGAATCTGTTTCTAGTGCCAAGGGGGCCATGTTCTGAACAAATCAAATGCTACTAAAATAAGAGCACACCTTGGTGCACAGTTACCGTAGAGACAGTTAAGTATTTCACACATTAATCCATTATTAGCCATATATCAGTCATGATCAGACTTTAGGGCTATATTGTTCCATTAGCGTAAACATAATTCATCATTCTGCATCCTTTGTCCACAGGCGTTTGAGGACGTGTACATCGAGCAAAGAAAGACCATTCGAATCATTTTGGAGTATGCTGACAGGGTTTTCACCTATATCTTCATCCTGGAGATGTTGCTTAAATGGGTGGCTTATGGTTTTGTTAAGTATTTCACCAACGCCTGGTGTTGGCTGGACTTCTTCATTGTGGATGTAAGTCAACCTCTTGTTTCCTCTATTTTGTGAAGTTGATTAGAGCAGGAGAACAGATTATGTCCTCAACCACACCCGTGTCCAACAATAACATTACCTGACTCCCTGTTGCATTAAGGGAAATGTGCAGCTTTATAAACATTTAAGGATGTTTGCACATTAGTTGTATCCTGCAACATTCAGCTCATTGTGTTTACTACACAAATACAAGATTTGATGTTTTGCAGTCCCATCTGAGTTTGGGTCCTATTGGGTGTGGTTAGGTTTGAAAGGTCAGGTTATGAACTGATTATCTGCTTGAAAGTATGGAATGGGTGAGAGGGCATGTTGTTTACAATGAGAAGCCAATACATTTTGTTTACTCATACTGTAAGGACAATATTTTTCAAGACTACTATGGTCTGTCCACATGCCTCTGTCACCTTTAACAGCTCCATCAAGCAACAATCCCTTTTGTTACTTGGTTTCATGTCACTTTGAGATGCTTGAATATATCTGATAATTATCTGCTTGCGAATCCAAATGCTGCTACTAGTTTGTCAGAAGCAAGTGATAGTTAAGCCTCTTACCCTCATAGTATCCAAATTTACAAAGTTGATTTATGGCTGAATTAAGACAATGATTCAGATGTGAACACCTTGTTTTAGCATGGATGTAAGACCAAATGATAGACGCAGCCAATCATTAGCCATGATTGTGGATTCCAGCTGTATTCAAGTGGTGCTCAGTGCAATGGGACTGTGTCAATGATGTGTCTTTGTAAAGCTGTTTTTTGCCTTTGTCTCTGACCTGTATGATGTCTGATTTGTACCTGAGTCCTTTTTCTGTGTCCTCTGCTCCTTGTGTCATTCAAGTGTGAAAGACCAGAACAGGGAACATTCTTATCTCGAAATATTATCACTGTTTACTTTATTAATCTTTCCTCTGTTTAGATTTGCTAACTTTAGGCTGCTAGATATCTATAAGGAATTTCAATTCCAGATTCTAATATAAGGAAATGAGTGGATAATGTTCACGGGTAGCAAGTTAAAGCCTTTGAATCCTGTTGCTGCTAGTGACATTACTTAATGAGTTGATTGGATGGACTGAGAATTTCCCTGACTTCTGACTTTCTTCTTGAACTAACCACCTTTCCACAGTGTCCAACACCTCAGCCAATAATCATGAATGGATTCCTATCAATGGCCTGAGGTTGTCTTGTTGATACAATACAAGCTCCCATAAGCCCCACCACCTCCACACGGAATGACTTCATTCATACAAAGTATCTCTCCAATTTTTTACAGATTCAAATAACACATTTTAACTGACAATGCACAGCTATTTTTTTTTTCACACAGTTTTTTTGACACAACACACACAGCTGGTAGTGATTATACCACACTATGCTGACTTATTACCATTGTAAACCCCACTCCCTGTAGGTGTGTTGTCAAACCAAATACTTGGGACAGTGCAGGGCGCTACATTTCCCAAGCTATGAATACGTTACACAGAGTGACATCCCTCCTTTCCTGTTGCCCCCGTCCTCCTTTCACTCCCGCTTGAAAGTGTAACCTCAGGTATGTGATATTGTGCTGAGATGTAATGATGGTGGGCGACAAGCAGCCTGCGGTAAGTTGGGTCTTCACTAGCGCTCCCCCTATGAAAGAATCTTTGTGCTTGATGAGTTTGGGTTGTGTTGTGGCCTGACTGTGCCTCTGTATTGTGGGGTGAAACCATTGCCATGGACCCAGAAAGGGGGGGTACACACCATCATTCAACCGGCATGTATTTTTCCAGAGTATGTGTGTGATTATGTTTCTCCTAATACCCTTTGTTTTACTGTATCCTTCTGTTATCCATTTGATTTATTTCCTTCCTCTTTTCATTATAAAATGTTTTGTCATGAATTATGTATTACCAATAAATTCCAAGAGGCTAAAAATGAAATGTTAATGTCTGATAGGCATAGTGATTTACCAAGATGGAATGAGTTATGACACAATCTTTGCAGCATCAGTATTGGAGGTTAACAACCTATTTACACAGCAAAGTAATACATTTTTTAATTTCCTGATTAGGAAATAGGAATAGGAATTCTTATGCATTTTAAAATAGGTGTTTAATTACTAACAAGAGAGTCAAGATAGGCAAGTCTTGATTACAATGGATTTTGAGCACTGTGAGAATGAGGCTGTTTCACACTCCATTCATCTTTCTTTTTCACTCAGATTATTATCATTGTTTTGTTGTGTTTTTCCCTTTGGTTTTAGTTTGTTTTGTTTCTGTTCAGTTTGTGCTGTCGTCATTGTGGGATCACAGCCCCAGATGTCATTGGCCTTGCCTTGCAGAGCTCTGTGAGAAGAACGCTGAGGCACTGAGGCTACTACTGCACATCTGGCCCAGTCGGGGCCAGTGTCCAGGCACCCCAAAGGGGTGGCACTCCAATGGGTCAGGCTGAAGGTGACAATTACCCCAAACACTGTAGTGTAGATCAAGGCAAAATCTTTATTTTACTGTCCCTGTGTTTGAATAGTTGCCCTGAGTGATGCCAACTTCTCGCCTTCTTTATATGGGAGATTTCTTACACTAAGTAAGTACTGGGAATAATTTTAGTAGAATCTGAATCAAGACTAAGTCCTGGAAATCCTGGGCTCAACATTAAGACAACATGGTCATGAGCATACCAGTCATCGAGCTGTTTTGAGTTTCCACTCCTGAATTGTTAAACAGTTGGTCTGTTGTTGTCTATGTAGATACTGGCATCAGTCGAAATGAAGATTTTGCCTGTTATAATCCTCCCTCCGTGACTTTGGTAAGCTTTGGATGTTGTGTTCTTCTTGCGGTGAGTTTGACCGGTTGGTGTCGGTGGCTGGTTAGAGATGCTTCCACGTGTTCAGTGTTGATATATTCCTTATTTTGAAGGAACTGGTGCTCCCCCTGTTCCAATCTTCCCAGTATTGCCGTTTACATTATTTTTTTTTTTTTACTTACAGTACATATCCAGGATATTAAATTAGAATTCCTCTGAATATACAAGGACAGGGGTGGGGCAAATTCTAATACACCCATCAGCAAAAACTGCTTTGAGCCAAAGAGTCTTTGATTACAATGCTTCCTTGTGCAGGAGATGGCCTGTAATGGCTGTTTTAGCATACTGGAGGTGACCTCATCAAGGCTCTACTACTCAAACCCACCGAAGAACATTAGTGTAGCTTATTGACCACACTCCCTGTCTTCCATTTCCTCCTTGGTTAATGAGACCATACTGTATGTATGTCCAGCTTAGCTCAGCGATATGGCGCAAAAATATAGATCCTTTCCTAACTGTAACCCAAGACACTTATGTGTAAATTGGTTTAATGCAGTGACAACAATTTGGCACATTTCATAACGGTGCAGTGAATCATGGCATTGTGCACAGCTTTGGTCATGGGATTAATTTTGTTTTTTATTTATTTCATTGAGGCTTTCTAAACAATATAGAGCGTTCTTTGGCTGTGTCTTAATGGCTGCTGCTGGACAGGCCAGGGGCTGCACCAGTCTCTTTGAGGTTGTGTGCTGTTAGTGTTAACTGTACTGTGTGTAACTTGATTGTACTCTTGTGTATTTTCGTCCTTTCAGTGCCATCCAGTGCTAATAACTAGCCGATCTACCCTTTACCTCCATCCCTGTTTCTTGTGCGTTGTTCGTGTGACTGTGACTCTCCTAATTGGTTCTAATTGCTGTAATTGATATGTCTCAGAAAAAAAAACAATGGCAAAATGACACATTTGTACATGTTTACTTGTATTCTTTCTCTTAGGTACCATTAGTTTGTCTGTCTTAAATTATATGGGATTTTATGCCTCAGCCCAAGAGCGACATGGAGAGACAATGTTAGAGGGGCAAGGGTAAGGCTCTCAAGTCTGTTGGGTTTTTGTCAGCTTCTACAGGGTAACCTCTCTCCTTCCCTCCCTCCCCGACTCCTCTACCTTTGCTCTACCAGTCCCTTCGCTTGTATCTTAACTAAATCATGTAGCACACTTCTGTCTGATTTACCCTCTATTTGAGTCTTATGTCTCTATCTCCTCTCTCTTTTTCAACCACACATTTCTTTGCAGGTACAAAGGACTTTTCACATCTCGTCAACTGCCCCAAAATAACAGACAAACAACCCCTATGGCCTACTGCAACTAAAAATACTACACACATAAAAGCTATACTAAACACTGACCTTCTCTTTCAGTGTATATACATGTATAAATGCAATATTATACATGCCTATACATGCATAGATTTATGTGTGTATGTCAAGCAACTCTCCGCCTATGCCAGGGGCGTCTCTTCCCTAGTGACTATTCTCACTTCTAACAGTTTGGAACCTCTTTTGCTTCTCTGTTTTTGTGTAGGTGTCTATAGTCAGCCTTGTAGCTAATGCGCTGGGCTACTCCGATCTAGGGCCCATTAAATCACTCAGGACACTAAGGGCCTTGAGACCCCTCAGAGCCTTGTCACGTTTTGAAGGGATGAGGGTAAGATCCAAAGCTAAGCAGCTGATCCTTCCGCATGCCCATTCAACAGTTTAAAGCATGCTAGAACTGATCCAAAAACAAACTAAGAGGACAAAAACTCCAAAATATTTGGGGCTTATAAAAAAAAAAAGAAAACAGGAATGAAAACCAAGATGTCACCTTTCCATGCGCAATCCTGTACCATGCCTTTATCAGAGAGAAAGAACAAGTCATGATGCAGCTGGGAAATAGAGTAAAATGTAAAGTTGTATTGCCAGTAGATCATATATTTGAATTGAACTTCTGAAGCAAAAGAAACTAAAATTGATTTGAGTAAAATTACCAAAAAGAAATAGAAATGCTGTTTTACAAAGCTGCCTCATCACATAAATATCCAACTAAAAAATGTTATGACTTCATCTAATTTTTCTTCTTGATTGGCCAAAGTGAATGCCAAATTGGTCAACGCTAACAATTCAGACTTACATGTCATCCTCATAGAACATTCAGATCAACTACTAGCTGTTCATTTGGCCTGATTCTCAACCACTGCTTTCAATTGAGAACCCCTCCCCCTCCTCTCCCATAACCCCATCCCCCCATCCCCATCTCTTTCCCAGCTCACTCCATCCCTCAGTGCATCTGGCATTGAGAACAACCAGCAGGAACCATGGAACTGCAGGATGCCAAAACCTCTGCCCAACCAGTCACACCAAAATGCTGCACTCAAGATGGCTGCTGAGCAACCACTCAGAATTCTGTCCAGTCTGTTAAGGCAGAATTCAGTGATTTGCAGAACAACAATTCCTCTGGTTGCTTCAGCTGTCTCCTCAAAAATCTGATTGGTCTTGTCTGTGACTGGTGGTAGTGATAGGTTGCACCTGGTTGTTTTCACCTGTAATCCCTTCTGTCTTCTCTTTCTATCTCTATCTCTATCTTTTTTATCTCATTATTCTATACCCCTCTCTCTCGCTCTCTCTCTCTCTCTCACAGACACACACACACATAGACTGTTCTTGGACTGGTTGCCTTGTCTTCTAGTTTGAGCTTCTCTCTTCACCTCAGCCCCCCCCCCCC
>OMNV01029078.1:125597-138038 GCA_900303265.1 Brotula barbata | reverse complement strand
CACCTCTTTCAGCCCCACATGTGCAGCAGTGTGCAGCACCCACCTCACCCTTCTTCCTCCTTTCCTTCCGCACCCCCCCTTGTCCCTCCAGTACTCACTCCACCTGGACCCAGTTTGGCTGGGCCGGACCACTGGAGGGTCACCGCACTCTTGTGCTTGTCCAGGATCTTTCTGCATCAGGGACTGAGACAGAAACCACACACTCACAGTGTTGTGGCTTTGGGAGGAATATATTTGTTAAGCTTCTGCTAGCGTCAGCACTTTTGGTTATATGATTTGACAGAATCATCTGCTCACAGTCCAGTCTGGAAGCAGATCGTTTAATGTAATGTAGGCATTTGTGTGAACATAGCCCAGATAAATGACTTTTAGTCACTTGTTTTGCTTGCCTTTTGGAACACTGGCAGAAGCTTAGGAAATATGCTAGGCTGCCATTTCACACAAGGCATTATTGCTGTCATGTCATGGCACCACACAGTGCATACAGCAGGGCCTGGCTTCCTGTTGTCTTCCACTTCCCGCTGGAAGGGAATCTGGGAGGCAACATTTGCCCCCCGTCAAACTGTCTTTAAGTTCTGGCATGGGTGGGTGGTGGCCCATAGGTTGACTGACACTACAGCGTTCAGACAACTCTCTCAACCCTAGGCAGATAATGTGTCTCTCCACTATATTTTGTCCCAAAAATGACAGACCACCTGGAGAGGGAGATGTGCAATTATCTAGAGAGTGGACTGATCATAAATGAATTTGACTTCCAGTGAAATCTCATTCATACCAGATATCCAGCGACTAAAATGTGATGCCGTTGCATGTGAGCAGACATCAACCCTTTAGGCCCTGGATAGGCTTTATGGATGTTGTCATGATTGCATAAAAAAGATGAACAGTTTAAATTCTTAGATCTTGGGAAAATTGAGTTGTCATTATGATGATGTCATTTTTGGGGTTGGAAACCATTGCACATGGCACATTTGTTTCAATAGAATGTCTAAAAAAACAAAACAATGCCCCTATGAATGAGCTCATTCATTGGGTGTATATGGTTAGAGAGGTGCAGGCGGCCCAGTAAAGCAAACAGGAAACAAACAGGAATGTAATCCTGCTGTATCAAATTATAGTATGTCTATGATCATCAATTGAGTTGCAATTTTGTTTGAACTGAAAATGAAAAATATTAGGTCAAAGCAATAAACAAATGTTTAGGGGACCGCATGAATGGAGAGATGACACCATAGGAAAGTGATTCTGGAGAGCATGAATGTTAAGATCTTTGATGCCGATTGAGTGTTATGGCAACCATGGATCACAGAGACCAAAGCCACTCAACAGCACGTGGGAGCAAAGCAGCTCAAACGATATACCTTTACATTCTCTTTCACTTAATGTTGCATTGTTATCCTGGTTCTACATTTAAGGAATTTGTTGTATAAGAATGTCATTGGTCACCAACCGACCATAATTATGCAGTGTTTTGCATCTGCTAGTATTGTATAGCTCATGAGGGCACTATGGGGATATCATGGCTGAGCCCCAATTCTTGTTTTCACTTTGAGTAAGCCCTTATACTCTACAGACCTATAATACCAATAACCTATTTAGCTCAAAGACATTGGGCCGTTAACGTCGGACACATTGAACAGTAAATATTTTCGTTCATTATTTGTTAGGCAACCATCAAATGTGCAAACAAGTAATGATTCAACTGTCATCGCTTAACCCACCATCTCTCTATCCACGCAGTTCTCTATCTATTACTTTATTGATTTGAGCGGTTCTTGAGATTGCACAATACCATGTAACACGCATGTACTATAACTGCCGATGCACATTATGCATTTTTGAAAGCCATTTTCCCTCTTTTTTGAGTTTTCTCAGCGCAGCATGGCCCAGTCATTTCTAATTTTCTAACTTCTTTCTTCTGGCATAAAGTATTTAAAATTTACATTAGATTTAGCAAACAGTCATTCTCTCAGCGAGTGCATGGGTGTAGGAGGTTCAGCATACTTTGAGGTAAGAGTTTTTGTTTCGACCTAATAATTACAGTATGTATGAAGCACATCCATTAAAAAAAATAAATAAATTCAAATTTTATGTATGACAGCAATTCAAAAGTATGCCCTCCATACACCAAATGGAAGTTTCCCTGTTAAACTTGCTCAACCTGTAAGGTTGTGTACTTGCTGAGATAATCCCCCTTCCTATCTGTTTGTTTATGACGAGGAGGGAATATGGCTCCACAAAACGAGTCTGCCAAAAGACATGCATGCTCAGCTGTCTGCCTGAGAGCTGCTGGTCGGCCTGCCTAACACTGGTAGTTCACTATGTGCTGAGCTTAATACTGGCTATGATGAATCTATGGGAAATCAGATTGGATTGGTAGAAAGGGATAGAGTTTGGCGTGGTGATAGGAAATATTCTTTTTGTTTTTGTTATTTCTGTGATAGTGTTATACTGTTTGACTTTGGATAGTTGTGGGAAAGGGTTGGTAAGATAAAGAGTATCATCCATTATTGGGGTGGTAAAAGTAGACACTACATGGTGGTAATGGTGGCTGTTATTGCCGGAGAGCAAAAATGAGAGAAATAATCACAAGAATCTTAAAATCTATACCCATAACTAGTATGCTTTGAATAAGAACATACAACAAAACTATTGCATATTTTATCTCTTATTAACGTCTCTTTAATTCAAGATTCAAAGCTTTTTTGTCATATGCAAGGACTGTGCAATAGAGTTCTTAGTTTGCAGTCCTCATTTTATGCCATCTATAGGGAACTTATCGAGAAATATAAAGAAGTGCAGTAATATAAATAAATAAAAAAGACACAAATATAATAAAGTATCAATGTGAGTTTTGTTTTTGTAGAATGCCTCATATTTAGATGTGTTTTTAATATTTCATACTATAGCTATGTAAAATGGTTTCAAATGGCCATTCCATATATTGCGCTTCAGTATAACAACACCACTAAAAGCCCACACAAAATGTAGTACAACTGAATGTGACAGTGTCAACTTAAGAAGCTTTATAATGGTATGATGTATTGTAGAGATATTGTATCAAATTAGATTGTAGCAGTGCATCTACCTAACTCGCAATTCAGTGTACACAACACATACAAAGCGTAAACTGCCATCGTTAGTTCTTATACAAAGTTAGTATATAATACATTTTGTATGTTTTACATAAAATTCTCACCGATTTTGGAATGTATCTTGTGTGTGCGCACCAGTATGCTTGCGTATCCCTTAGGCGATCCTAGCCGCATGCTTCATCAGATCAAAGAGCATCTCAGAGTCACATCAGTGTTGCTCTAATTAGAACAGGACTGATGCAGCTCTACTTCCCATTAATCCTCCATACTTCAGCATGCACTCCACTGTGTGTGCAGTCTTTATTTTTGGCTCAGCGTGGCTACGTAGAATCATAATCGGATTGAACAATTTTTATCACCATCTGTACGAATGGCTTGAGTAGCATTTCCAGGGCTAAGTGCCATGCCATACCAGCATGTAGTGTCTTATTGGAGGGGTTGAATGCACTGTGTCACATTCCAGGTTCTCACACTGTCTCATTATGTCTTCCTTCATCTGGTCTAGGTGGTAGTCAACGCCTTGGTGGGTGCCATTCCTTCCATTATGAATGTGTTGCTGGTTTGCCTCATCTTTTGGCTGATTTTTAGTATCATGGGCGTCAACCTGTTTGCTGGCAAGTACTATTACTGTTTTAACGACACGTCTGAGAAATATTTCTCCGTGGATGTGGTCAACAACAAGACCCAATGTGAGGCCCTGATGCAACTAAACTACACTGAGGTCAGGTGGAGGAACGTCAAGATCAACTTTGATAATGTGGGTGCCGGTTACCTGGCCCTGCTGCAAGTGGTGAGTGCATCTCTCATCTACTCTCTTCCTCACTTGAATGTTTGCTTGGATGACTGGTTTATTTTGCCGTTTTGTCATTATTACAAACATGTGTGTTTTGTTACTCTTTTTAATAGGCCACATTCAAAGGCTGGATGGACATCATGTATGCAGCCGTGGATTCCAGAAATGTATATTCATTGTTTCCTTCATACAATAATACATATTTATTGGATGTCAGTGTAGAATCATAATTCATTGAAGGTAGCTTAAAAAATACATTGCAAATTCTGCCTCTCTCCCAGGTTGAAGACCAACCAGACTACGAAGTCAACATCTACATGTACATCTACTTTGTTGTTTTCATCATCTTTGGCTCCTTCTTCACCCTCAACCTCTTCATTGGTGTGATTATTGATAACTTCAACCAGCAGAAGAAAAAGATAAGACCCTTACTGTCTCCAAATCTTCTATTTTACATTTAAAATTGTTTGAATGTGATTATAACCAGATCTTGTGTTTTTTGCTTTACTTTGGTGGTCAGGATATCTTCATGACAGAGGAACAGAAGAAGTACTACAATGCCATGAAAAAGCTGGGATCCAAAAAGCCACAAAAACCCATTCCGAGACCACAGGTGTGTTTGTTTTTTCTTGCTTTCCTACTGTGATTTAGTATCAAACTCTGCTTCTCCATATCGCTTAGTGGATCTTGATTTTTTTTTTTCTCCCCCCTCAGAACAAGATCCAGGGCATGGTGTTTGACTTTGTGACGCAGCAGGTGTTTGACATCTCCATCATGATACTCATTTGCCTCAACATGGTCACCATGATGGTGGAAACAGACGACCAGTCCGATGAAACAGAGAACGTCCTCTACTGGGTCAACTTCATCTTTATTGTGGTCTTCACCACAGAGTTCTTGCTGAAACTCTTTGCCCTACGCCACTACTACTTCACCAATGGCTGGAACATTTTCGACGTGGTGGTAGTCATTCTGTCTATTGTCGGTGAGTGTGGAAGGTGCAGACCTAGAATGTTAGTTTTCTACCAGAGTGAGACTAATGTCCTTGAGAAAATCCGTTTTTGTCATCTTCATTTTTTGATTTTCCATCTTCTATTTAAAAACATACAATACAACACAATAAGCATTTTCACATATTAACAGAAAATAGAGGAGATGTCAAATAATAGCGTAGTAATAATGCTGCATGCGTGTGTGTATATATATATATATATATATATATATTCATGTTTGGTTAAGGGGACCCCTAAACATTAAAACGGATCATTAGAAAATTCTCACGGTCAAATCAGTGATTGACGAATAATTGCTGTCTGTATCTTCCTTTCATTCATTTCCTCTCTTTTCTTACAGGCATGTTCCTCGCAGACATCATTGAAAAGTACTTTGTGTCGCCAACGCTGTTCAGGGTGATCAGGTTGGCTCGTATTGGCCGTATCCTGCGTCTGATCAAAGGAGCTAAGGGCATCCGGACTTTACTCTTCGCTCTGATGATGTCACTGCCAGCCCTGTTTAACATCGGCCTACTGCTCTTCCTGGTTATGTTCATCTTTTCCATATTTGGCATGTCTAATTTTGGCTACGTAAGACACGGAGCCGGAATAGATGACCTGTACAACTTTGAGACATTTGGCAACAGCATGATCATCCTATTCATGATCACGACGTCAGCTGGCTGGGATGGCTTGCTGCTGCCCATCCTCAACTATCCACCAGACTGTGATCCCAACTTGGAGAACCCTGGTACGTCGGTGAAGGGCGACTGTGGCAACCCATCAGTGGGTATCTTCTTCTTTGTCATGTACATCATCATTTCTTTCCTGATTGTTGTCAACATGTACATTGCCATCATCCTGGAGAACTTCAGTGTGGCCACAGAGGAAAGCGCGGACCCTCTCAGCGAGGACGACTTTGAGACCTTCTATGAGATCTGGGAGAAGTTTGACCCCACTGCCTCTCAGTTCATCACTTTTGCTAAGCTTTCTGATTTTGCTGATGCATTGGAGCACCCACTTCGTGTGCCAAAGCCCAACACTATAGAACTAATTGCCATGGATATGCCCATGGTGAGCGGCGATCGTATTCACTGCCTGGACATCCTGTTTGCCTTCACAAAACGTGTGCTTGGTGACAGCGGCGAGTTGGACATGCTGAGGCAGCAGATGGAGGAGCGTTTTGTTGCAGCCAACCCCTCCAAGGTGTCATATGAGCCCATCACCACCACCCTCCGCCGCAAACAGGAGGATGTCTCTGCCAGAATCATCCAGAATGCCTACCGTGCTCACCTCATCAGACGCGGCATCATCTTCAAGCGCCACACATTCTCCAACAACAAACTTGAAAATGGTGGGACCAACCAAGAGAAGAAGGAGAGCACACCGTCCACCGCTTCTCTGCCCTCTTACGACAGTGTGACCAAACCTGACAAGGAGAAGCTGGAGGAAAACGAGAAGTGGGCCACAAAAGAGAGGGACAAAAAGCAAAAAGACGAGTGGGAATCCAAGTGTTAAGGTTCAATGAGTCTCACAATTCTATAAAACACAGCAGAGGAGA
The DNA here is from genome assembly GCA_900303265.1 of Brotula barbata. Lineage (NCBI taxonomy): Eukaryota > Metazoa > Chordata > Actinopteri > Ophidiiformes > Ophidiidae > Brotula > Brotula barbata. Next base: position 131,597 of record OMNV01029078.1, on the reverse strand, counting down.
CTGAGTCCAAACAAATGTAGTAACGTGATCATTTGCAAGTAAAAAACAAAACAAAAACACAAAAAATATGTTTACAGGCTCAAACAATACTGAGGCAACGTGGTTTAATTTGTCGACAAAGACACCTGAACCAAACACATTCAGTTTACCGTGGAACTTTGCTGCATAGTGACCAAGGACTTAGAAACGAGGAACAAATAAAACAGTGACTTACAATGTGCTGATCAATAACACTCATTTCTTTGGGTACCAACTGCCAATGGACAGAAATCTTTGCTGGATGATGTTTGGAGCAAAATTGCAAAATCCCTGCCACCACCAAGCGTGGAACCCCGCAGCAAAGGCCCAGTGCTGCGGGTTGGATCGTACAGATCCCACCAGAACTGAATTAGCAGTCAAAGCGAGGCTCTGTTAACACTGAGTTTACCATGCTTATCAAGAAGAAAACAATAATCAACAAAGCTAGTTTAACTGGGAAGGAAACACTAGCAAGCAAGTGGTAAACCCAGAACAGCAGACAAAGATTCTCCTCTTGTTTTGTGCTGAGTATACTTGCATCTTTACATTATTTGAGCAGCAAAAAGGATAACATTTAGCCCATGTCACTCATCTTTTCATTTCCTCTTTGTTATACTGACGCTGAAAAAGACATTTTCTACATGGGCTTTCACACTGGCTGGGTAAAGGTCACTAGTCATTGTTTTGACTTGGGCCGAAGGGGACTTGTTCAGACCGGGTTCCAGATAAATAATAATTATTGTGCTCGTTCAATGCATAGAAATGACTTGCATGAAGGCATGTTTTGATCAGGAATCATGCATGAGTAATCATAGACCACAAGACACTAATTCTCAGACCACTGCAGTGGCTTGACTAGAGGTTTGAGGCTGTCCACGGCGGAAACTACAAGAACTATAACAGGAAAAGATGATTATGGATAATGATATACAGATTATTGGGGAATGATAATCACGTGATCCTGTCCTTCACTAGTATTGCTTTACAACTGACAGATTTACAAATCTGACAAATCTACCCCCTCGTCCGACTTACACTTGAATGAAAGGTGTAAGCAAATCCATGATCTGATTTTCCAGCAACACAAACCAGAAAAGGTTTTTTGCTGCTCTGGATGTTGATAGTTTAGAGGGCGTGATGAGCGTGTGAGTATTAGAAAACAGATCTTATCCTTGTATGAGTTATATCACTTTGCTTATTTACGTGTATCCCACAGTCACTGTCGTTACTTACCTGTGGTCCCTGTTACAGCAACAAGAGCAGGTGATGTTTCACGCCAAGGAATCCAAATCTGGGACCAGCAAAGGTCTGGTCCTCTGAGTGTCAATAGATGCCCCCTTTAATGCTGTAGTCCCAGACGAAAGGAATTTTGTCATCTTCTGTTGTTTTGTTTTATGTTGGCTAGCGGAAGAGCTTAATTACATCGAAGCAGACACATTATGTGGTACTTTTTACTGTCAGGTTCCTATTTGAATATTGCAGTGAGTTGTGTCTTGTGGCATTTTTACGGACAAATGGAGTCGCCAGCTTTAGAAAAAAGACTTGAAGTCCTTCTCTGAAGTCCTTGCGATGCAATCATTCTCAGAAACGGCTTTGATCAGTGAGAGTGACACTGACCGCCTGAAATAGCAGAGAATCTCACAAGGACATGCCGTGTCGTGCCTAGCATGTATGGAAGGTGGATGGCCGCAGAAGGCTTGTGGTTTGAGCTGTAGAATAAGATGGATGGAGTCTGATTTTTCAGGGAGGGATGGGTGATAAATAATACAAACACGCGGACCAATAGAGATGTAGAGCCCCTCCCTGCCAGGGTTTTTGACCGACTGCCAACAGAAACGAAGAGAGACTGGGCGAAACGGAGGAGCAGAGGAAGAGAACAGAGCTTTGGTCTGAGTCAGAGTGATGAAAGTCCCATGTTTGTCAGTGTATCATTGTGCTTTTGTGGGACCTCTTAAACACTGTGTGGTTTTGGACCCGGGCTTGCATCATCTTTTCATGTACTTGCAGGCTTTCAAATGCTGTCACCCGCTTCTGAAGAATCAGCCAATGACGGAGGTAAAAATGCTTCACATGTGGAGATAGAACATCTGTAGACCTCACATCGATGCAGCTATGTTGTATAATAAGCTTTTTGGGTGTTTTTCATGACAAAGCGGAGGTTTTATCAAGCGGTAGATGACACACAACTGCCTCCTTAGGTGTACCTGCCATTTCTTTTCTACACAGGAGTGATGGTCTTATTTCTAAATGGATGTCCGGACACGTATCTGACATCCATTATCGCACCATTAATGCCATTTGGTGTGTCTAACACTGCCTGTACCAGAGCCCCCTGTCTGTAACAATAAGTGAGGTCTGTTTACAATATGAGGTCTCCAAATCCGTTTGGCTGCTGCACACTGAAACCAAATACATTCCCAATGAGAACCACAGGAGGAGTGAGTAACGCCATCCGATTTATCCATGTTCATCTTGGATGTAATGTTTTAGAATGATCCATTCACACTTGGAAAAAAAAACACGAAAAACATATGTACAGTGCAGGCTATGATGTAAATGGCACAATCGCTGAAAAAGAATGAACTTTTTGAGAGAAACTATAAATACTGTATAATATTCTTTTATTTTATCGGCATGCTTTGTTGTGTTTTTTGTAAATATGGAATTTTAAAAATGTTACTACTAATAATCAAAAGATGAATAATAACAATAATATAGAATGGCTTCCAGCTATGCCCTTTGTCACATTTGTTACCTTTTGGATTTTTTGAGACACTTTTCACTTTATTGACGGAAATTGAATGAAATATAGATATTATATAATACAAAAGATATATACATGTATACATATATGTCTATATGTATATACATTAAACAGAAGAACACTGTCACATTTGACTTATGTGCAACACGTTCCGTGGATGTCTAAATCTGGTTGTTTCCAGCACCCTTCTTTGTTGGGGATAAACTCATGTGCGATGTTACTGGAGCTGCTTGCCATGGATTGTAGCCTGATCATGATGAAAGGATGATATTACCAGCACATTAACACTTACTGCCACACTTACTGTCTCACTTTTACTGAATATATAGGACACAAACACAGACGCTCACACAGACACAGTTGACTGCCCTCACTGCCCACTGATTTAACCAGTGATTTCACCCCTCGGGGGACATCCGCTGGTGTGACTGACTGCCTCATCCACCTGAAGACGACACCAACATCCCGGACGTTTGTCCCACACACTCACACACACATCGGTGCCATTACAGCTCAACATGCACACAACAAAGTTCTTGCTTCTCATCCTCACATTTCTTTCATTTATTTCTTGTGTTCCACTCAAATGGCATGTGCCTTTTTTCTGCTTTTTCTGCATATTTGGATGTCGATGCCACACTGACAAAAAAACAAAACATGTTTCCAAACTGTGGAGGATGGAGAGGAGATGGTGTTTGAGGGTGAGCACAACATTTATCAGGGACATCGAAATACTGCTGGAGGATCATACAGACACCCCACTTCATTGTAATATTCAACAGTGTGTGATGTTAACTAAACTCAAAAATGTCCTGTTCTTAGTGCTATGTGTGTCACCCACTTGGCTTGTGAAAAAGCAGCTTGCCTTCAGTATTTCTGTTTTGTTTCTTCTGTATTTCTGTTTCCATCTGAATCAATTTATTTTTGTATTAATATTTGACTATAGGACTCATTCTCTCTTTTTTAGCATGGTTCATTATGAGCATTTTTTTTTTTTTTTCGCTGAAAAATTTAAAAGTGCTTTTCAAACTGTTGTTATCATTTGATACCGTGATAAAAGAGGATATACAGTACAATATGAGGGTGTGTTGCACAACCACTTGGACTCTTGATAAGAATATATGAAAGATTGTCTTCATTTGAGCACGAACCTTTTTATTACAATAAAGCAGCCTTCCAGTTACAGTTTGGGTGTTGTTTCTTCATGAACTGATGTGTTTGGTAATACTCTGTTGCTCTTTACAGAAAGATTCTCGCGCACCACAGCCTCTTCGTCTGTCCTTCAGGCATCATTCAGAGTCTTTGGTCACCATTTTGAGTGTATTATTTTACTTTTATGGCGCCATGTATGGATGCAAGTGGATTACAAAACATCCTGTGAAATGGAGTTGAGTGGTGCTGTGGTAACGGAGCCCTGAAAGGCAGCAGCCTTTTAAATGTAATGGACATATTGAATTTGTTAAGAGCCCTGTGTTAACATCCCCTTGCAGGCAGAAGATGGTCTATGGCCTCGTTATTATGCAGTCCATCTGTACCATCTTGCTCTTATTTGTGGTCTCGCCATAAAATAAATAGCCCAGAGGTGATGATATTACAACAATCACCCCCGCTAACCTCACAACCTCAAGTGAACAGAGCTGCTACTGCTGAGAAGTATTGATCCGTTTATTCTTGTCCCTTTTGTTTTTAGAGAGAGGAGCAGGTGGAATTGTATGTAATTTATACATTGAGCTGTGTGACACTCTGAGTATCTGGTGCATGGACTTCCTTTTGCTTCTCACCTCCTTCTTCGCTTTGTGTCACATGGTCTGTTTTCATCCCCCGTTCCTCCTCTACTGGCCAATATGTTTTTAAAATTTTTCCTCTCTGTTATCCACAGTCTTCATCCACACACGAAGGCATTGGTAAGCTGATTCTTATTGATTATCCACCATATTTCCTGTTTGCCTCATTGTCCTGCTCCAGGATGGCTGTGTGAGAGTGCAGCGAGGTGGAGAAGAGAGAGAGGGAGAGAGAACGCGAGAGGGATTCAGAAAGGGAGGGGGAGGGAGGTGGTGGAGCACTGCAGTGCAGATAAATTAATGCAGCAGTCAAGGCTGAGTCAGCAGCACACTCCCAGTTTCCCAGTGCCTCCATCAGCATGCACAGTTCAATGGGAGAGCGACCGTCCCACACAAATCTGACCAAAATTTTGACGTTCCACCATGTTTTTGCATGTCTGAAGTGTAGCCAGTGTTCTGAGCTATGGAGGGAGCTGTCCTTGGTGCTCGCAGGAGGACAAACTAACAGCCTGTGCCCAAGCCAGCGTCCCTGGGTGGGGTTGGTTGGTGTGGATCTAAAGCCATATATAAAAACGTGTTTAGTGTGCGTAGGAGAACCTTACACAACTTGACCTAATTCATAGACGGCCACACCTAAACCCCCTCCTCCTCGTCCTCCTCCTCATCGCTTTCCTCTCATCCTTCTGCCTCTGAAGCTATGCTGCCACATAGCATGTGATTTCTCTGTGTGTAGACCTGAAAGTGGCTAAATATACCCATGAAAGACATCACACATCTTCTAATGTTGCCTGTCTAAAATAGGCTTTTGCTACTCCCACATTATTATCACTGCCGTTCTATCACTACAGGCTATTTATCGTCTTTACAAAAGCTTTATCGACTGCCATTTAATACACACATTAGTTATTGCTCATTCTGTATTACCCTTATTTCTTTCTCTTCATTGTTTTGGCAATGTGAGACAGTATGCAGTCAAAGGGGGTTTTCCTATTATCTCATCACAACCCTTTACTGAGATCACAGGGTCTGCTTCTGGTGTTCCCTCCCTCTCCTTTCTCCATTTCTCCCTCCCTCACTGCCTCCTCCCATGCTCTCCCTTTCTCCCCTGAGAGCCAGACTGTGCAGGGATGGCGGGGCCCCAAAGAGGGAGCTCTCCATCACAGATATGGCCACAAGCCAGGTGCCCCCACCACACAGCTTCACCTTCATACACTCATAATTCCCAATGAGATATGAGGTAAACTCAGCTGACCCTCACAACCCCCCATTACACACATGGTGAAAACCTGCATTTTTTTTGCATCTTCATCACATAACCATAGGCTGCAGTAATGTAAATGTGTTTTACTTCATGTTGTGCCATTTAGAGTTACTATTGGAAAAGGAAGTAAAACAGATGCCTTCCTACGCCCCCACCCCCGCAATACACACACTCTC
>OMNV01029078.1:33499-125577 GCA_900303265.1 Brotula barbata | reverse complement strand
CCCACCCCCCACTCCTGAGCTGGCTGGCCTGCCCAATTTTCTCATATTTACTGAACAACAGCTCCCACTATTGGCCATTTACAAACATGTATGAAATGAAGCCCAAATCCAGGATGATGTTCACTAGCAATTATTATCCAGAAATAATACCACATATCATCGATTTTAACTGCAATTCAGATAACTGTATAGTAAATATCGGCACATGGTCTAAAATTGTTCATCAACAACATCAGATCATGAGAGATGTGAGTGTTGTATGTGGAATATTATATTATACTGTATTATAATATAGTGGACCCGTTTAGTTGACTGCTTCTTGTGTATTAAATATAAAAAGTGTTCCAAAAATGGAAAAGACCTTTTTAGCTGAAGTAAGCTTTTACCTTTGCAATTTCAAACAATTGTGACATTTCAACATAATATCATGCCATATGTTTATAATAGAAACAACAATGTAATAAAACACACATCTGACAAACCCCATCCAATGATGGACAACTGTTTCTTATGTTGTAGCTGGAGATTTACTTACACTGCTGGTTAATGTGCAGAGTGATGAGAACACACGGCGTCTGGCCTCTCTTATACTTTTACAACTGGGAGCAGATCTCCAATATTAAATATTATTAATATTAGGTAAGAAAAAAATGATCCAAAAAAGAACCATCAAAACAAATGGAGTTGAGCATAGATTTAACTTGAACATATATCAAAGGTTGAAATTGCACTGTAACACATTTTAATTTTGTTATAGTTGTTTCACGTAGCTGTTTTTCGAACTTCTTCATTAGCATATAGCCATATAATGTCCAGAGCACTTATGATTAAAAAAAATCTTCAAATCCATTACAATAACCCTTCCATTTTTAACCAATTGCATTTTAAATTCCTCTTATATTCATATTTTCTTCGATTTTCTTTCTTTTTCTTTTTAAAAAAAAATCTTATAATTGTCTGTTATTAACTGATCTTATTTCTTTTCAGCACTTCGGGCTGCTATTTTGAATGAAAGGTGAAAATTATTACCTTTTTTTGGTTCGAGATGTATTTAGTGTCATTTTATACAGATTTCCCCAGAATGCATCATGATATATTTGGTATCTTTGGGCGCTTTTTGCTTTTCCCCAGACTATAAATAATTCATAATAAATAAGGACCCATTAGTGGTTACCTAAGAGGTTTCTAAGGGGGTTTTTTTCATCTTATTTTCCAGCTCATCCTTCTTGTTTGGTGCGGGCCAGCCACTCTACAAAGTCCTTAGCTTTGATCTTATCCAGGTAAAGGGTGAAGTCGTTGGTAAACGTCCCCTCTGAATGCCGTTTCTTGTGATTGACGTGCTGAACTCTCCCCATCTCATATGTGTGCCATCTGAGAGGAACAGTGCTGCTGAATTTACAGTAAAGTGGGTAAATGTCAGTTCAGTTGCAATTCTCCACTCCAAATATGCTAATATGTATACTATGTCTACACTTTGCCTCCTTTTGTTGAAATAAAGGTCTTGTTGACAGAGATTTAAGCATGCAAAGGTTTTGTGAGGCCACAGCAGTAAATGAAAAAAAAAGGATGGAATGAAATTTCATAAAGCTCCACTGATACACATAACAACAAATGACAAAATAAAATGTATTGCCAAATTTCACACGACTGCCTTTTTAAATTATCAATCTTAGGACTCCATAGTCAATGGTTACCTTGCTTGTCCGGCTTTATCCACAACCATCTCCTTACTCCCAGGACAAAGCAAAAACACCAGCACACACTGCACCAGTAGACACATCTTCAGATGACCTTCTCAACACAAACACAAAATTAAACAGGTAAGTAAACAGTATATTTTTTTATGTTAATGTTAGGTCTCAATGATCACACTCACCGTGAGGAACTCGCTCGGAATTATCTGTAGTATATCCAACCACTCCGCTAAAGAATGGCTGGAAATGGTCTAAACTAATCTTATGTCTGTCATTTTATAAGACATCAGGTGGCCCAGTGTGACAGTCAGGTCGAATCATACAGCTGATGGCCCATGACTCTATTATCGTAGTCTGGAGTCTACGAGATCTCAGCCTGAATGAAGCATGATGTTCCCAGACAGGTCAAAGTTCAGGGCAGTCTGGCACTAACTTGGACAGGAGCAGCTGTCTTACTGAAACATGACGTTGGCATTGTTGGGCACAAATAACTCAAAAAGTATCTTGTTACAAATTACAAACACTGGCTCATAAAATGTATTTAAAATAAAATATGTATCTGATTAAACTACAAGTAAGTTGTATTTCAAATATACAGAAAGAGAGTAGTGAAAACTGAAAAATAGCAACACAGTTTTTGTCATGCTGTTGCATCTTCTCACCCTGAGGTGTCCTGTCCAATACAAAATATTACAGGAGAAAGAGGAGCGACCCCCTCCCCATCCCTCCCATGCTTCATTGCCACTTATCTGCTGAGATTAGTTTGTCTTCAACCTTAAGAAAATTTTATAAAGAAATTTTGTAAAGATACCAACAGCATTAAAAATATGTGAACAACTCATTTAATAGAAACCAAAGCGCAGTCATAGGCTGCACAGTGGAACAGTGGTTAGCACTCTTGCCTTATAGCATGGGTTTGATTCACAGGGTTAACCACTACACCTTTCTGTGTGGAGTTTTCCATGTTCTAGGAGATCACCCTTACCCCCTGAGCCACACCGCCACATGTGTGGCAGGCTAATCACTCCTGCCATTGCCTTTCAGCAAGGTAGATCAGGAGTTGGTCCCTGGGAGCTACTGTGACCGTATGTGTTTGCATGTGCATTTGGGTGCTACCCATTCATTTCAAATGATTGGCTGGGTTTATTTCAGGATTACTAGCGCTACAGATATCGAATTTAAAAAAAAAATTTTTCAGAGCATTTGATTTATTCATACTTTCAAGATTTAGCTTTGGTCATTAGCTTTGGTCTTATCCAATAACAGGAAGTTGAAGTTGGTAAATGTCCCACGTACATCACGTACAATCCCATCATTACTAGAGAAGTTCTGACTTTAAAATTCCCTTTATTCAAGATGTATTGTGTATCATTTTACAGACATTTCCCAGAATGCTCCCTGATATATAGTATCTCTGGCAACCTTTGGCCTTTTTCATTTATCTAAAATAAAATTATATGACGATACGGTGCTAACTAAATATTTAAAGCTGTTTTTATGCGAGTAAGTGATCCATATTATAAATTCAGTCAAATTAAAAATAGATGACAGCCATTTGTCTTTAAACCATGCAGTCGATTAAAAAAATATCACATATCTGACCCACGGGTTCAATATCATTTAGTAATGCAAACCAAAACCGGTAAAGTATGTAACTCTCCGTTCCCCCCACCCTCTCTCTCTCTCTCTGATTAACTGACAGGATGGAGTCACGTCCTGTTTGGTCCGTGCTGCTTCCGCTTATTGGATTTTCCGATTCTGAAACAAAAATTGGGAAGCGAATTTCTCGACATGTTTTTGAAATTTAGTGTTTGCTCATTCTGATAACAAGACCAAATTTTCTTTAGGTTTGGTTTTGACACGAACTGTTGGACTTAAAGTGTGTGTGGTGACCCGAACTATGTAAGTAGAGTCTGTAAACAAGACTGCTCGGGACCAAGTCCACTGTTTCTATCGTGTGTACTGACTCACAAGACAGTTAACAACATTTTAATTTTTTGTCTTTTAATTGTTCGTTGTGGTTGACAGACACACACGCTAGTTGTGGAAGAGACTGTTTATTAATAATGTGTTTATTATCTCTCTCATTCTCTTTCTAATGTCATTGACCACATCCTTGGGCAGAAGATTTCCTTACCAATTCATTCATTTCAGTCTTGAACATGTTCACGTTTTGATATTGTGGTCATTTGGTTATTATAGAAACAAAAAAACCCATGTCAATTTACCAACATTTTATGAATGGCTCGTGTCATTATTTTAACACGTTTAGACAATTAATTTTTATTATCACAACAAAGTCACTCTTGATACACAAAAAAGAAAAAAAACAACTAACCTGCATCTGTTTCTCAGCAGTCTCTCGAAAGGTTAATAGGAAATGTGAAATTAAAGGGACATTGGCTTCATGCCATAAAACAGCTTAATGAACCCGGCCTTCGTTGTATTTTATTTTATTTTATTTCTTTTTTTTGGCACGACTTGGGTGTGCGGCGTATTTTGACGTTATGGCCACTAGATGTCAGCCTAGGCTACAGAACCACAGCCACTTCTCATGCACGATGAGAGGAGCCGGTCATATGAACAGATGGATCTGCCATCATTTGTTTTTCTTTTTCTTGTTGGCAACAACATTTCTGATTAGCCTGATATATATTTTTTTAGTGAATATGGAATTTTCATATTCCAAGAATGTGGAGAAATCTCCATGTGGTTTTGGCAGAAAATATAATAAATTCCCAAAAGTGTAATTTCATCAAAAATATAACAGATAATCATAAGTCAGTCTAGGGAGTCAACCCCATGTGACCCCCAGCATGTTGTTGCATGATTCAGATTCAGAAGGAGATGCTTGTCATGGAAAAAAACAAATATTGAATCGTGGACGGTGTGGTAACTTATGACATTCATAGGGAATGTGGTAGTATTACTGCAGATATATTGAGAAATACTTCTGTCATCGCTCTACAAATATACACATGTACACACTTCACAACTCTATTCTCCTTCAGCCTGGTCCCGGTAGAGTGGTATAAATGTTTGAGTCTATATTCAATATATATTATCACTTAGAGAGGAAGAGAGCCCAGTCCAGGGATTATATAGCTGAGGGTCATGCTTACAGGTCCTGGAATGCTGTTTTCTCTGTTGCTGGCTGATAACTTGGTGCTGATTGATACATTAATATTGCATCGATCGGCTCCTTCCCTTACACGCAGGTGCACTCCTTAACACACAGTGTGTTAGCTCGGGTCGGCAGGAGGAATCTTTGGACAGCATATATGAGTTTTTTTAAGAGTTTGATACTATGTTGTTTATTTTCTGTTTGTGTAGGATCTGTAGTTTCCTACACTGAGATAAAAAGATATCAGACTCAATCAATATGGCAAGCAGGTTTTTCCATTTCTCTCTCTCTGATTTACAGGTGCTGAATTTCTCTTTTGTTTTGGTTAAGGTCTTCACCTGACTTGAATGGAAAGAAGAAGGACTAATTTGTGGTTGGTGTTATGTACACAAGGGTAAGACATTATCTTACATTGAGTCTACACTCCCATGCCATGTTTTTCTATCTATTGTATCCCTCTTGGGGGTTGTGTGAATCATGTTGGACTCTCCGCATTAGACAGTTTATCTACAACAACAAATACCTTCTCTAGTGAAGCATAACAGGTCTTTGAAACGCCACAGGAGACAAAACAAGAAGGACATCGCCTATAAACGTCACAACCGAGTGCAGTGGTTTAGCCTGACATTTTTTCTTCAATTTATTTTGGCTGTTAATGATAGGCTATCAGGTTCCTATCTCCCTTTCCTGCTCTCTCCCCTCTCTTGCTCTCTGCCGTAGCCTGGAGGACTGTTTTGGTGAGCATCTGGAGGCAGGCTGTTGAATAGGTTCCATTCTTGCAGGGCCCTGTGGTCCAGCGAGCACACCCAGGGCATGGGCGCTCGGCCACGGTCCACACACAGTAGTGGGGGTGGAAATGAAAGCTCTAAAGACACAGCAGCCTACATTAATGCAGAATTTACTCTGAGGCCCTTACTTGCAGGTCCTCAGGACACCTTGTTCTGGCTATATCCCTGACTTTCCCACTGTTCCTCCAATTCTAACCCATTTCTTTGAACACACATAAGATAGAGAGAGCCTGGTAGTCCTTTGACTTCTCTAAGCTGCCGGGTAGAATTTACAAACAATGATAGGATCATAAAGACACAACAAAGCTTTCCAGCACTGAGTCAAGCTTCCTCTCCACAGGGGGAATGGGCACAGGGGTGGTGTGTCAGTCATCTTGGATTAATGTGGAAGTGGAGCAGCTGAGGAAGTCTTATTTTCAGCCAGTTTAAGTGAAGGCGTGCAGACAGCTGGAGTCTTGTGCTTCAGACACAAGTTGTTGCCTTGCAACGCTCCACGGCGACAAGTCGTTCCATTTGGGTAAGAAACAGTGGTGGACAAAGTATTATGTAGTCTTTACAGTGTCATTTATTGTGATCATCTTCGGATTAGGGGTGCTACCATTAGTCGACATGGTCAATAATAATCAATGACAAAATTAGTTGCCAATGAATTAAATTGTTGGAATTAATAATTAGTTGGTTACATGAGTGCGTGTTTTTCATGCTCTCAAGTGGACATAACATTGTTTTCAGTTAGGTTTGGGCCATTTCACTTCCTTCCTTTTTCTACTGAGAGCTGCACATGCTCAATAGCGACAGGCAAAAAAACTGTAGCATACACTCACACAAACACATACGGATTTCGGTGGAGCTGTAACGTTACACAGTACATGGTGGAAGTATAGATGTTTCTTCAGATATATAGACAAGTAAAAGTAATAATATGTAAAAATATTAATACTCACCTAATGTACAAATTCTTCTGAAACATGCAAACTATAGTCAAGTATTATTACGTCATTACTTAAAATCAGTAAGAGAGCAAGAGAGACCTATTTCAGTTCGAGTACAGTGTGGATTTAAAACAAGCACGCACCACAAAAAATCCAAGGAGAAGTTAGTAATATTACATTCTGCCTTTCATCCTCGTGCACCAACAGCACAACAATATAATTTTATTTTTACAAAATCCTCTATAAAATCTCTCTTGCTTAACACTTTCTTTAAAGACTGTTTCTGTTGCCTTCTTTATTGATTGTAAGGCCGTGAATCTGGGACTTCTGCTGTCTGCCCTTGCTGTTTGCTGGTTCAGATGATGGATCAATGTGTTTGTGTCTGTGAGGGGAAGCTTTGACTCATGCAGGAGTTGATCAGTAGACGGTAATGGGATTGTAAGTGTCTGGCAGAGAGAGGTAGTGGTAATGAAATGATGGGAAGGGATGTCAGAGCCAGAGATTTGATCTGACACCCACCCATAACTAAATATATACACCGTCTAGTGTGCTATTTGTGCGTGTTTTTGCACCCTTACTGGCAGGCATGCATGTGATTACACGTGTTTATGCCCATGTGGCTGCAGTGCTGTCAGGGATTTGTTGCCATGCTGACAGAAAGACAGCCAGCAGGATCACATGGGTTCGTGTTTGATAACTGTCATTAGCACCGTGGATTTGTAGTTTTGTTTGTGGTGATAGAGTGAAACCTCAGAATGACAACATAACTGTCGCATGTTACAGCAGGAAAGGCGTGTCCAGCTCTTACATTTCCGACTCTGCTGATAGTTCTTATCTTAGACTAGCCAGAAATATGGTAATGCTGTCCCTGCAGCTGTCAAAACAACCATTCTCAGTGTGTTTAATTGGTGCATGTTCCTGGGACATAGAGCTTAGCTCAGATAGAAGAAAAGAGGTTATGGATTGCCAGAGTACAATTTGTCCTGGACTCCTCCGGGAGGGGTTCACCAATTGAGTTATCGAAAGTCAACCAAAAAAAAAGCATTCATCTTGTTTTCTTTATTATATTATTGCCAAATCATTTCAAACATTGCCCAAGACTCTCTGTGAATCCTCGTCCCTCTGCCCATACATTAAAAATCATCATATCGGTGCATAAGCCCTGTATGTATCCCGTTGTGATTTGATTTAGAGAGAAGAAATGGCAGATTAGTCTTAAATCCGCCCAAGTAGATTATCCACTCATCTCTAAAGCTCATGCATTGAGGGTTCCTCATAATTGCCGCATGTGGTTGAGGGAGCAGGAGTGTCCGGCTTACTCACATTCAGGAGAACAGAACCAAGATGATTCCACAATGCCATCCGGGTTTGCTTATTAAAGTGTGGTTGATCCTGCCTGTTCCCCCGTGTGCTTCTTCCCATTGTGTTCAATCTCATTGATGCCGACTGGGGTCACCTAAGCCTGTGCATGGGATCACGGCACGGTGCGTAGGGGGCTAAATGTTTACATGCATTCATTTGACTTTACCCAGGGGTCTGCTGGCTGTCATCCTGTGGATAGGCACACTAGGCCATATGTCATGATTTTCTCCACCACTGGATTGAAGGTCAGAACCACCAGCTCATGGAGGCTAGTTAGAATGAATAAACACTCTTTGTGGGTGGACCTTTACCTTGTGTTAGGGTCCTGAGGTCTTAGCTGTGACACCAGACATGGCTCTTAACAACAGTGGGCTGGTGAAAGTGTAGGACACTAATGTTCCTCCTCTGTTGATGTTAACGTGATGGGCATGACAAAGAAATCGGTCAATAACTGCTCTGGAGCAGAGTTTGACAGTGAATAACAGAGGAACTTATTATAACTGGGTAATTTAGAAAATAACCTCAGGACCCAAGAAGCTACAGTATTTTGTGGTCCTGTAGCCTTTCTACCTTGTGATCATTTTCAGATGAACAAAATTATAATCTCATCCAACTCTCCTCTGTCTTGAAAGATAAATCATGACCAATTGAACCATTCGCTTGAATGAAGCTGTTCAAACTTTATTTAAAGATGAGTGTGAAATTTGGAGGACACATTAAATGAGTTGGACTGTCAGGAGTCCTCTATGTAGTGTTCTGTTTAGACACTTTATTTAGACAATTGCGAGTCAATCTATCACAAACAGGAATAACTCAAACTGATTCAAAACAACAAAGCTAAACTAATAGTAGAGTTTTTAGTATCTTTACCAACATTACACTTAGAATTAAAATCTATCTTTTTTTCAGTCTTAAATAAATCTCCCAGCCTGCATATTGAAATCATCTCCTATTTGGGAATTCATTTTGTGAAGAGTGGTAATCCTGTTTTGACAAAAGTAGTAAAAGTATAAGGAGAAGAATTGGGGCTTTTAGCCTTTATTTAGTCATTTTCTGTTTTTTTACTTTCGGAAATGAAATTTCTCTACTGCATTAATTAACCCATCCATTTAGGAGCAACTGTTTAAGCGCCCGAGGACTTAAGGTTCATTGTCTTGCTCATGGACACTTTGACACATGGACAGTAGGAGGTGGGGCTCAAACTGCCAACCTTCTGGTTGGAGGACGACCCGCTCTACCGCTGACCCAGGGACACTCCGTGTAAAGGTCAGCCTTCACATACATAGTAAAATAAAATTAGCAGTTTGCAAAAATATTTACACATACATATATATATATATATATACTGTATATACACACATATATATATATAAAGGCTCACAAAACAAACAAATCTAAAAACTGTAGTGAAGTATTTTTACTTTGTAACTTTGCATCACTGAGAGCATTGATTGAAACAGCACTGGTCTATTGCACTTAGGAAGATGTACTACTACCGAAAAAACATTCAATAAATGGAAGACGATGGCTGTTGCTTTCTAAATGTAGTTATGAAGATTAGTCTGTGTAATGCCTCATGAGTGTCAAATGTGGGATTCGGCTTGATTTTGATGTGTCTAAGTTGCATTAAAATGGTCCTCGCTGACCCGGAAGTGGCATAGTTGGTGGATTTGTGCTAATGCTGTGTGTCCTGTCCGGGGGTCCGGACTTTACAGCCATGTTCCAGGGTGTTATGGAGCAGAAGTTGTGCCTCAGCATTGTTAAAATTCAACAAATTATTCAACAGCCAGCCATTGATCCATCTGGTAAACATTCAGCGCTTTCAAGCACATTTTCCACTCTGTTTAGATCTCTCTGTCTCTATCTCTCTGTCTGTCCCTGTCTCTCTCACTCGCTTATGCATTGGAATGTGACTGTGTTTGAAATGAACAGGCGGGCGGGGGTGTAGTAAGTGATTGGTGTCTGTGAGTGAGTGAGTGTTGGTAGAATGTGGTTGTGAGTGAGGGAAGAATAGGACAGAGAACAGACAGTTTGGTAGTAAGGCATAGAAATGAAGGATTGTCTGCTGGCTCTCTCACCCATTAACCAGACAGCGCCATTGTTGCTCGCACTTCCCACTGGCACACTGTTGCTGTGACTGACAGGCCGACAAGCCGCCTCTGTAGGTCTGCCACATGGTGGGCTGCTGAATGGGGAATGCAAAACGTCACTGCTTTGCAAAAACAGCTTACCTCAACTCTTTGTGTTGTGAAAGGCTGAAACCTGCGCTTCACTTAACACTTTAGTAATTGCTTTTGCTTCATAGCCCCCAGGCTAAAATAAAATGCAAGTGCTTGTTGGTGAAAGCATTCAGCTGATTACAGACGCAATTCATCTGCTTTTCATTGATTTTTGAGTTGGTGAATGTCAGATTTCATGTAGTGGTCTCGGTGACTTGTGTCGTGTCAGTGGATAGGACCTTGGTGCTTACGTGTTAGGGCTGAGACAATATGGCCAAAATATAATATCACGGTATTGACAGTATGACTATGACCACCAGAATACACAAAACCCATACTGGTTGGCCCAGCTATCACCAAGGAAGTCATCCTCACAAACTGGAATACCAAACAAACATCAATCACCGGTCAAATCCTCTCACAGAACACATATTAATGGAAAAAATAACAGCTTCTCTGGAAAAACTAATGTCACACTTTTTGAATGAATGTCACCAAACCAGCCTTATCTCTATAAAGCAGCTATCTACCTCCCCCTTCCAGTCCAAACCCTTCTCTTATTGAAAATGTCTGTGCATCTTGGTGAGTTTTCTTGTTCTTGTTTTGTTTTGTTCTGTTTAGTCCCATTTGAGTTATGTTGGTTTGTAATTATGACAGTTATGACACGTTTACCTTTTCTGTCCTGACTTCCAACTCCATGTCTTGTATCGTTTGCAGTCATAATGTCAACACATTATTTTGCACCATGTCTTATCTTGTTTGGACTTTGAGGGTTTTTTGTTTGGCAAATTGAATTGTGTAATGACAAAATATGCAAAAAAATGTATACCTTCACATGCATTAATGAGTATACCTTATAATATGGTGTACTGCCTTCATTAATATTTCTTAGTATTATATTATTTCTATATATATCCTATTTTATAGTATTAGTAGAAGTTTATCTAGTAATGAATGTAATGAATGCTTCTCTGCAAGTGCAGTGGCACATGACAGGGTGGTGGGATGAACTGTGTCGATAAAGTTTAACTTTTGGTCACCCCGCTAAAAGCCCTTTTTGAGAGGTATACCCCCATTCCCACCTTGAGCGTCTCCATGTACACCCAACGCGCCTGGCCAGTGTGGCGGCAGGGAACACAGGGTGAGAGTCGAGGCGTGTTGAACGCCTCTCACAGGCTGTCTTGTGGAATTCCAGAGCCAAAGCAGCAGGCAGAGAGGAGGCTGCTGGGGAAACAATGGTCAGGGACATCTGTCATGCGTGGCTGCACTCCCCTTCATTTACAATGGGTCCGGGGGACCAGGCAGTGGTGGCTTTCTTTTCTCTCCCCTCCTTTCCGGGACACTTCTGTCCCTTACAATGAGCCTTTTGTCCCCTCCCCGCTTTTTGCCAACGTTTAACCCTTCGCGCCTGCTCCTTTTTCTGCCTCCTCTTTCTGTCTCCACTAGAAAACAAAACATAGTTGAAACCGCGACTATTCATTCACCTCCCTCTGCTTCTGTTTTTCATTATGACTTTTGGCTCCGTCTGTGGGTACACTGTGTGCATGCATGTGAAAACAAGAGAGGGAGGGACAGAGAGGAGAGACAGGTTATAATAGATTCTGGAATCAAATCAGACAAGGCCTCATTCTGAAGCACACTCTCTCACACCTCGCAGATCTGATTTCACCTCGTGTAAGTCTGACACAACATGGCCATAGCCTCTGGCAGGGAGACACTATCCCTGCTCAATATGTTCCTTCACCTCAGTGATGTCCCCTTCCCACAATCCCATTGTGTTTGAGTCAGGTAGCTGTTTCTAGGAAGCCAGGCCATTAAGAAGTTGTCATCACACACTAACTGCTCATTGATGCGACACAAATAACTTCCCCTGCCTGATACCTGGTAAGGTACTGAAAGAATGCTGCCTGTGAATGACAGCTGTGGAGGTACTGTGAGCTCTGCTACTCGTACTGATTATCAAACCCAGGACTGTTTGTAATGTAAGGGTCATGACTCTGTATGGACACGGATGTAATTATACAGGAATCCGCTTGCTGTCTTTTTCTTAGTGTTTTCAACACTCACCAGCCTGATTGCAAATTGATTTTTCCCCAGCCTCCCCTTCTTAAGGACTTACGGATTTGAAGCTGGTATAGAATTGATTGGTCAGATTGCCTTTATCATTGCTGTCAGCAACAAGACTTTTCAAGGGGAAACTTTGCTGTCCAGGTGCTAAACTGAACTTGTCGCCTTTGCCAACTTGACAAGGCAAAAACCACCTGTGAATTACCAACCAACTGTCCAAGTGTACACAGAAAAACTTACAGTATAAAAGGGAACTGATGAGGTCATCTGTTTTGCCCTGCTCTGGGTATGAGCAGCCCTGAAAAGTTGCCAAATTAGGTGTGGAGGCTTTGGGATTGGAGTTTTCATCTATTGTGGATTTAATTTATAGCCCCTAGTGCTTTGAATTCCACTTCCGTGCTCCTTGGTCCAGTTCCATAATGGACTGACTGGCAAGCTGGACTGCTGTGTCCTGTCCTGCCAGCTAATTGCTGCCAGCTGCTGAGGGTCGGGGAACAAAGGGCTGCTTGAAAAGGTGATCTGTTGATTTGAGTAGCTGTCCACCCTCCTATAAAGGGATGTGCATTGCATGAGATGTGGCGTCTGTGTACAGCACTCCTCATTCTCGCGCTCGTCCCTGGGGTCGAGCGCACTGTAAGAGCACCAGCCCATCTGTGTCCAGAGAGCCAATTGAAAAGAAATTGGTGAAGAATAGGACAGAGTGTGGACAAAACACCTGGTACAGTTTATCGTAGAGAAGTTAAGGGCTGGGAAGTGTACTTTTTTATATTTTATTGGTCTTATAATCCCCATCTTGACATTTTTTTAGACATTTCATTGGAGGTAGATTATATTAATATTTACAGTGTTCAGTGAAAGTAGCCATTTATATTTCAAACCATTTTAACTGGGTTTTAAATCTTTCCACCATCTTTTATCTAGATTTAAGAGGAGGATGGTGCTTTAGGAAGCAAATGTTTCATGTGAATGACTAAGTCAGAGCATGTGCTGATATGGAAGCATGTAGTGGTGGAGATAACATTCTTGTCTTTTCCCTGTCAGCATAAATATTTAAGTAAACCTGTCAGCGGTGGCCCCTCCCTGCACTCTCTGAGGACGGAGAAAACAAGATACAAAGGGGAAAAGACAGAGTGAGAGCGAGAGAGAGAGAATGGAGATTCAGATTGAGGTAAGGAGATAGAATCTTCTGAACGATGGTTGTCTGTCAGCGGATTTGTACACCATGGCCATAACCAGGACCTTTCACTTGCACCCAGGTCGTATGTGTGTGGTGTGTCTCACACCTCTCAGAGCTGTCTGTTTGATTGAGCGACCCTCCAGGTGTCCTGTTATGACAGCTTTCTCTCCTCCTTGAGGGACCTCATCTGGGGCGTGTTCTGACAGGGCGGCCGCTTGGAATAGCTCTGATGAGAGGCAAGTGCAGACCTCTATCAGGCTGCTGCTTCTCCCTGTCACTCTTTCTCTCTTTCTCTGTTTGTTTTTGTCTGCTGTAGGTTTGTCTTTGTGACTTTGTATCTGTGATTTAGAATATTATATATATATATATATATATAGCCCATAACAGTAAAACTATTAGTGCCTTCATATGTTTTATTATTGTCATATACATTACGGTAATGGTGATGATAGGATTTTTTAGAAGTTTAAATTAAATAAAAAATTAGACTTTTGTTTTCGGGTTGGGCTGTATATCGGCTTTGAACAGTATATGGATATATTTTCAAACGGGGTATAGGTTGAAACAATGCCGTTTATATCGATATTAGGCCGTTCCAGTGCTCATGTTAACTTAATGTTTACGTTACCTTGTGTCATCTCTACGGCAACATCCACGCCATCAGAGCCTCTATTTTCTGCACAAGGAAGCATTGCATCAAAGCTCAGGTCAAGTTGATATGTTGATATGCTTGCTTTTCTGCACTGCAGCCACATGCTCCTTTAAAAGCTAACGCACACACACACAAATACACACACACACACCCCAATAGTGAGATATTAAACGTGTACTCATGAATACTTTCTTTACATGTTGATTTTGTAAAATCACTGCATTGCTTCCATCAAATGTCACCATGCAATGCACTGATTTATTTGGTTAAGTTTGTCAGATAGTAATATTGTATTCAATTTAAGCTAGAAGAAAGGAAGAATCTTGATTTTTGTGAGAAGGAAACCAATTTGTTGGTTGGTTCAGTTGGTTAACTTTATAAACCTGAAACAGACCTCAATTTGCTGTGTGGCATTGCATTGTGGAATTTTAATTTAATTCAAATTAATCTTCTATGCTTTTTTATTTTACTTTATGTAATGCAGCTAGGTCAATATTTATTAGTTTTAAATTTATTTTTATCCTAAAACAAAGGAAAATATTTTTTCATTTCAAAGGTTTTTTTGTGAGCGAAAAAGTGTGAGAGAGGGTAGAGATAATTTATTTATAAATGATTTGAAGGTCATTAAAAAGTATTTTCCAAGGATGGTTTCATATCCTTCCCTTTAGTGTTACAACTTCAAAGAGTTATTGATTAACAGCTGCATAAATTTCCCGAGTCAATTAGTCCATTAATCTTTCCAATAACAATAGTTGATTATCAAGATAATCATTATCTGGCACTGTAATATATGTTTATATGTATGGCATATCGTGGTCATTTTAATTTTTATATATTGTATAATTTTTGCATTGCTGCAGTGCGGAAATGATACAATATATAAGAGTTTATTTATTTATTTTGCGTTGATTCTAGCCTACATAATGCAGCAAGACATGAACCTATTATTAAAATCGGATTTCAGGGGTTTCGTTTTTAGTTTGTTTAAAATGTCAGTACATCTTTTGAACAAAGTGCTACACATAATGTGAACATAATAAGACAAATTATTATTAAGGTATTTAAAAATACATTATATTGGACAAATTGATGTGTATACAACCATGGCTACTTTAGTCATTTGAGTTATTTTAACAAGATGCTGTCTAATTTTCTATAGGCCTTAATTTGCCATTTCATCATATATATTTTGGATATGCTGGCTTGGAACCATGAAAAAAATGCAGAATGAGACAAGAGCTCTGAAATAAAATGATAGTTATACATGACAATTACCTACTGACATTGTGAAGGTGAGCTGGGAACAGTAAAAATGTCCTTGATAGAGCTCTGGCTTGGCCGTAGTTAACACATCAACAGCACCATCTGTGACAACCCCAGAAGCAATTATTCCCTATCACATCCTCGCTGGCCATCTATATTAAAACCTGCTCACAACACCTGAGATTAACTCACACTGCCATAATCTTGGATCTCTGCCTTACCCCCTATGTCTCTCCTACATGGCTGAACCAATAGTGTGGGGCCTGGTTCAGGGTCAGCCAGCACCGTGTTGTATGTATTTAACCATGGTGCTGCTGCTGCTGCTGCTGTTCTGGTGTCCAATCATAGCTATGGCCGTCATAAAATGTCCTGTAGCTGAAAATGACCGCGCGCCATGCTATTAGAGACAGAGGCAGAGAGGAAGGAGGGGGGGGGGGGGGGAGGAAAAGGGGGGGGGGGGGGTGGCTGTAAAAGCAGCATCATGGACTTGTCCCTCAAATGGCACCTGAAGGTCAGCGATGGGCCGTGGTGCTCCAGCTGTGTCTATGTTTGATTAGCTTTAAATCCTTTGCATCCCCTAGTTTTCATGTTATGCTGTGTCAAACCAATGTATGCTTATAGGTAAAGCCTCATTATGATAACATTCTTCTCCATTGCTCTGCATTTAGGTGGCAGTTCAAATTTTAGATTTGTTATTGAACTTTACGGTC
The DNA here is from genome assembly GCA_900303265.1 of Brotula barbata. NCBI lineage: Eukaryota > Metazoa > Chordata > Actinopteri > Ophidiiformes > Ophidiidae > Brotula > Brotula barbata. The sequence goes on along the minus strand of OMNV01029078.1, from coordinate 109,589 downwards.
TCTTTATTGTCTGCCATTGCATTATTGGAGTAGAAAATAGTGCTATATTAAAGCAGTATCTCAGCCAAAGAGACACAATTAAAAGGAAAAATGTAAGGCGGAAATGACTAATGATTAATCTGTTCCTGTTCTGCACAGGAACTTTTCTAAAGTGTGAAAACACACATATGGATGAAAACATTTTGGCACCAAAAAGCTAGCTCTTGGTGGCCAAGTGGTTTTCTTAAATCTTAGAAAAAAAGTTTGTCAGCCTCTTATTGGAGGGAGGCTACTCTGGAGACACTGCAGGTACGGGATACAAAACCCCAGTACCTTTGGCCTGGTTCACACCAAATGTTTTTGCATAGGGGAACCAGGTTGGCAGTGTGGAAGGCCAGGTCGTGGATGGGGGGGGGTTGGTTGATGTGTGAACCTCCCACTCACTATGCCCTTGTGGTGAAACCTCTTCACTGGCAGGTGAAGAGAATCAGCTGGCAGCACAATGTGTTTCCCAGGTAGCAGAAGCTGTGCTACTTTAGTAGCTTTTCAAATTATTATTTTTTTCACATCTTTGAATATGCTGCAAAGTCCTGCACAGCCACAAAGACTCCTATTCTTCTCCAAGGCAAGCACAGCAGAATATTTACTGTCAGATAGAAAGACCAGGGTGCATTGCTGCTTTCTGTGAATTGCCTTCAGGTCTGTTCATAGAAAATGAACAGACCTTCAAAGTGCAGAGGGCCAAATAGACGTGCACGTTTGTGATGTCAGAGTGAAAGGTAGAGAAATGGCTCTGACAAAGAGCAGAGCTATCCTAGATAAATGAGAATCAGGGGTGAATAGGGAGATGGAATTGAGTCCAGACTCATGCACATGGCTCAATTGTGTGAAATGTTTATCGCTTGATGCTGGACAATGCTCAAGGCTGCCCTCTTGATGTGTGCTGGCCTTGTTCTTCTAGTTGCAGCATGTGAAATGTGCTTTCTGCTATGTCTGCTGAATAATGTAAATGGAAAAGATGTTCATCCACACATATAGCATGACTTGTATTGTTTCTGTATGTGACAAGATGGTCCACATGACTGTCTTCAAGTATGGTCTGAATGATTTAAATATGGAGGATTGGACTTAAAAGCTCCTTGTCTGCTCTGTGCAGGGGCCATTAAGCTATCAAGGATGTGGCCTGTGAAGAAATGAAACATTGTCCAGATCTGGAGAATTCCTCCGAGCTGGGGGAGTATAGAGAAAGAGAGCTGGTGTGTATGTGTGTGTGGGGGAGGGGGGGGATTAGAGGAGGTTTGGCATTGGAGGCAAGGGGAGATGACGGTGATGATGGACAGACACGGGGGAGCCCCCCCAGTATCAAAGCAGCAGGAATGTAGAGCAGCCTGGTAGGACCTGGAACGCTCTTCTAACCCTCTGATCTGATCTGATGTGTGAAGTGGAGGGGTGAGTCAGAGCTTAGCGCTGCACACAGAACCCAATATACAGACCAGACCTCAGACATACAGCTGGTTACCAGACCTGCACAGCTCACCTTAAACCAGCGTTACTGAAGATGAAGAAAAAGAAGAAATGTTGTTTTATGGAGAGCATCCTCTAATGTTTTGTTACATGAACATTTGCTCTGCTTTGATGAATGTCCTCCTTTTTTGTTTTTGCAAAAAGAGCACAATAAGCCTCAAAATGTCAATAAATCTTTTAACCTTGTGATACCTCCTGCAAAATCCAAATCCCACATCTATTTAGCCAGAAAAACATCCATTGGTCAATAATATTTTCTATTTAACCTGGTCTGGTGATCTATGGCCACTAGCTTACAGTGTTTGGTGGTTAATATGTATAGAAGAATCAGAGCTGTGCTGCTTAATTGACAAGGGCAGCTCTCCATCGCTGCAGGGTCATGGCATGGATGGCTGTGGGCTCTACACCTCCACACCATTTTATTTTCTGCTAATAGACAAGTTTCTTTCTCCAAGTGTTCAATTTCAGTGAGACAGACACACACAGATACACTGAGTGGTCACTTTATTAGACACACATGGACTATCCAATACGATCCCATATAGTATACAGTGGCTATATAAACGCACATTGTACGGAAAGTTGTGTCTTTCTACCAAGGATGTTATATTGTGTTGTATCGGTGTATCTAATGATGTGGCGGCAGAGTGTACAATGTGTCTCTGACCTCATTCACAGTCACACATGCATACAAAGAGAAGGACACAGCACATTGTCTGTGGTTAGCCATTACAGAGATGCCTACAGCTTTTACAGTATCGGTCCAATTATGGCTATACAGCCTCTTCTGCTTAAGTCCATTTGCCTTTACTTAATGTTGCAGCTATTCCCCAATGATAAGTTCTGACCCTGAATCTGTCTCTGTCTGCCTTTCTCTCTCCTCTTACTTCTGCCGTCCGAGTGGCTCCCCTCTGTCTCTTGCTCTCTCCACAAGTCCCTGAAGAACATGTAAACAGCTTCTCACCAGTGGCGGCAGGGTCATTAGCCCACCGGAAATTTTGGCTTTGTTTCTTTTTTTTCCTCCCCTTTGCCTGGAACAAAGGGAGAAACATTCAATAGTTATTGATTTGGAGACATACAACTTTTACTGGAGATCCCATTTAATCACAAAAGCTGATTTATTGTAGGGCCTCTGACAATCCCATTAAATTGCTGTCTAGCTAATCAAGTCCATTCTTTCTCCTGGAGGACTAATCTTTTATAGGGCCAGCAGAACAAATCCTGACAGTAACAGGATTGTTGGGGAACTGGAAAAATCAGAGCTCCCTCACCTTGCCATACATGAAAATATTGGTTATCTTCTAACTAAATAATTTATCTTCCCCAGATAACCAAATACAAATTGAAATTGTTCTAGTAAAACTTTATGTTGTTCCATCTGCTTGCTGCGTGTATACATCCTTTAGTTTATGAGTCACTCACTCATTGTTGCTAGCCCATCCACTAAATGAAGTGGATAACCCTAAAGAAATGATGATAGAAAACTGGAGACACCTGACTGAGTTTTACAATATGCTGATAAAATTTCACTAGGCCTTGTCTCATTGGATTACTTCACAAGATACATCTGATAGATGCTATTACTTTATATTCTTGTGTTTTATTTCCAGACTACAACCTCTGTATGTTTTATAGGTCTATCCTTACATTTTACATATTTCACCTTTACATAATTGATTCCTATAGGTACTTGGCTTGTTGTGTGACACATCAGATCATTGTGTTGTCATTTGGTCTGAGGGAAAATGTCAGTTGTTACATTTTCATTACAGCAGAATGATATTTTAGATTGCATGTGATAGAGAGCTGTAATTGCTTGCTGTTGCAGTACCTTTAGGAATTCAATACTGTCAATAGAGTGCAATTCTGTGTCATTCACTATTAGTCCTCTGAGCATGTTCCATTTGATTGTCATCTGTAGTGAAATGCTAACTGGGCTGCAGGGTATCCTCCTGCCTTGTGATTTCAGTGATTTCAATAAAGATGTTGTCCCTTCGGTGTGATGAATTTGTGTAGCTCCATCCTCTCTCTCTCTCTCTCTCTCTCTCTCTCTCGCTCTCTCTCTCTCTGTCTCCTCTGTGTTAGACCTAGCAATAGAGACATAATTTCCAGTCAGCTTCTCTCAGGCACTCACGAATCCCACTAGGAGGACAATACACCATAGCTGCACTATTATTTCGTTTCTCTTACTAGGAAGAGTGTTTTCAGTGTTTTTATGTATTGGGCGCAAATTGTCACTGAAGACCTCTGGCTCCTATCACAAGATATCCCAAACCAAAACCCGACACATCCATGAGACACATGGGACCGCAAGCTGCCTCTTCAAGCAAACCAAAAGCCCAGCTCAGCACCTCTGTACCCCAGTCGAGCTACCATTGATTTGATCTCTTTGCTTATTCCTGCATTGAGGTAGATACATTGTGACGGTGCTCCTTGACGGAAATAAGTCTTAGTCAGTCCAAACAGGCTTATCGTAAGCAGACATTCTATGACTTTTCCTTTGGTATTAGGGCAGATTTTTAGCTCCTAATTCAATAGGAGCTCTGCTTAGCTTTAGATGGCGATTGCATTTCTCCCTTCACATTTGCATACTAAAAGTGGGTTCCCACTGAAAAGATCAAGGCAATCTATGTGTGGCCAATGTTGGGCTGCTGCCAGGAAGACCATGTCGATTCCATTAAAGGTGGGGCCAGATGTTTGTCATTACCTTTATTGATAACCACAGGGTCAATACTGTGATTTATTCTGCTGGGATGGGACTAAGCTTTAGTCACAAGTTTCACCAGAGCCTGATCAATAGTACACAATGGACAAGTACAACATGACCACACATGAACTGAGAGCATCAGCAAAGATGTTAATCTATCACAAAGTTTTGTTGTCAGTTGCACATACTGACTGCTAAGAAACTTTATTTAAAAACTGTAATTTAAAACTGCTGGGTAGGTTTCACCACTTTTCAACAGTTTCACCACAGCCTCTCATTTACGTAACTCTTTACATGTCAAGATCAATTAGGGATTCGATGTCTTGCTCAGAGACCATTGTTCATGGAGGAGCCAGCAACCTTTCTATTAGCAGATGATCACCCTGTATTTTATTGAAGCTTATGACATGACTAATGCTAACCATTATGGCATGCAAAGTTAGGGACAAACCCTCATATTTTGCAGATCTACTTAGGTGGGTTGTGCAGGGCTGCATCGAGGCTTACGAGCGGAAGAAATGCAGCGACCAGTTACCAATTTAAAGCGGGAGATGTGTAAGTGCATTTCTCTAGTTAGCTTACATGATAACATGCTTGGCCAGAATAGCCACTTAGTGAGTGTGTGTATGCGTTTCCTCGTAGAGGCAATCCGTGTATTTGAGTATTGTCACTGCGATTTGGATCCTCTTACAGCACTGGCACTCTTCCAAAAATAATACCCTTTAAAGTCCAAAGCTACCAGTCTTGGATTACATTCAGCTATCTCACCTCAACATCGTTTCTGTCACAAGACAGATCTGTTGCACAACTAGTGGCTGTTAATTGCTGCCTCACAGGCTCATATGTCTTCCAGCCTGTGAGTTGGAAACTGACTTAAGGCCAAGGCAGCTTGTCTGACTGCATTCATTAAGATGATTCATTTTTGTAAGATTTGTTCAGGTTAAAGCAGTGCGACTGAAATGAGGCTTTTGAGAAACATTTGCTTCATGATATTTCTGTACACCTGCAGGTCCATAACCTGTATTATCAGTGCAGTCAGTGAAGCTGTTTGTGTGCAGCAGTGTGACCGGCTCTGGACATTCCTCTGGTGGCTCTGCTCTATAGGAGGAGGGCCCTGACAGCACCCCTGAATAGACGCTGAGTCGCCGGACTGGACCAAAATGTAATTACCTCTCTCTCACAATGTCACACTGCAGACCTGAGCCTGACAGCAGCCTCAAAATGAATCGCACTAGGATTGAATTAACCTCCAGCTGGGAACCATGTTTGTGTATGTGTGTGTGGTGTGAACCACACCTACGCCTTTTCCATGCCTGAAATTTCACAGACTTTTCTGGAATCCATGCTGTCACGCTATTATGCAGCACAGAATCAATTTTTCAAAATTGCTTGGCCAAGCAAAGCTGTTTTGTGGCATTTTGTGACTTTTGGCCCAACCAGCCAACCACAGGCATTGGCTCAGACCACCATAATACGCTTTAACACTTGGCTTTTTTACTCAGGGATTCAGGTAGTAAATACACGAAGAATAATTCCCTCCATGAACACCTTGGACTAATAGCCACAATAAAGCAATAGTTTCAATGGCTTCAAAGCTATTAGAGGCGCTCTACCCCTGTGAGTGACAGTAATTTGCAGCTCACAGTATAAACCTTTGTCATTGTCTTTAAGATCAAACAGATTATGTGCAGTCAGTTATTGAGATTGATTAATATTTTCATGATGTGATTTATTTGCTCGCCGTACAGTATGCGCTGGGTGAATGGACTAATGTAATGTAATGGGGACTTCAATGAGCCATTAATCCTGGTAGACCCAAGGGTAAAGGGACAGTGTTACATGGATCCATGCACCATGGTATAACAATAACTGTGGGATTGACCACAGTTTAAGGAAAAAATGGAAAACTGTATTTTGTGGGTAAATGAATTTATAAGGAGTGCATACAAGTAATTATAATTGACAGTTGAATTATAATTACTTGTTTTTAAAATCTAATTGACAGTTGAATTAGATTTTAAAAACTTGTGGCTTTTAGATGATAATATCTGACCAAATTTATACCACTACATCAGATATTTTTTCCCCAAAAAATCTACCATCGAAAGCAGTGTATTCATAACATGAGGCCAAGGTGCAAACAGAGGCTTATATAGGAGATGCCAGGTGCTTCAAGATCGTAAAATGAAAATAGAGATAACACATTGGGGGAAAGGAAAGAAAAGTGGTGATACACAATTATCCAAAGGAGGTGTTAGGTATTATAAATGACCCTGTGAGACCAGAGAGGGATGTGGGAGCCAGCAAACTGTCGGGGGCTTCCTGACTGTATAATTGAAAATCATTCAGACAGCCGTACAGTTTAACCTTGGTGGACCGTGGTCTTAGTCACTAATTGATGGGTTGGCATGTGCTGACAATTGAAAGGATTCTTTGGGTGGACTCAATGCTGGGTGTGTGTATTTGTGTGTTTGTCTGTAAGAATTTCTGACTTTCAAAGTCATTTTTTTCTAAACAAAAAAGTCCTTCATAAGCCAAATCAGCTCTGATGTGTCTCAGGTCATTTTCCTTGAACCTTTAACATCAACCAACAACACAACGCATTGCTGGGGTCCCTGAAAGAACCGGAAGTCTCACTGCAAGCATTGTTTCGTGAGCTGATTTCTATACATCTCTCTATCCACAACCATCATTCTATATGATATAACATAATCCCATCACTAATGTAACTGCTGTTGGAAGTGATAGAAGTCAGAGAAGAGACTGAGAGTGGCTTTTGATCTTCAGGAAGTAATAGATCTCCCTGGCCAGTCGGAGCAGAATCCTGTCTCCTTTCTCCATGCAGAGGGTCGGAGCAGTGTGGCCGTCTCTACCCTCATGGAACCAGATGCATTATTGATGGATGGCTGATTGGGAACTCAATTACACAGAGATTACTGGGCTGGTAGACACTGGGACACCAGTACCCTGTCAGAGCGATTGAATTAGAGCACAGGAGAGGAGGGAACGTGTCCTTCAGAGACGCCTCTCTTACCTCTCTACAGGACCTCCTGGGGATGCCAAAAGGCCACAGTCTAGTTCATCCTCTGATAGATCACCTTCCCAAAATCTGCAGGTGTAGCTTAGCAGCCAGCTGGCTTGGCTGTGCTGCACAGAAGAAGAAGAAGAAGAAGCTCATTACAGACGGCTTAGAAAACCAGGGCCTGGACAATGTATTGCAATTCCACATTTTCGGAATGTAAATCATAGTGGACTTTACGCGTGTGTGTGTGTGTACGTGTGTATGTGTGTGTGAGTCACATTCACACACGTGTTTGTATTCCTCAGTATAATGTGTTGTATGAAACGGCAGCTGCTCTTCCTTCGGTACTGAAGTAGATGCAATGATGAGAACGGCACAGAATGCGAATGTATGTGCATAAATATTGGCATTTCACCAAATCTCATTCATATAACATGGCCTACCTGAATGAAAATTGTGCCTTGCAGGGTCGTATGCTATTACAAGTTTAATGTGAAATCGGAATCGAAGAAGATGAGGGAAGGGGGCCTCGCCATCTGAAATGGAAGCATTCATCTTCCTTTTCTCTTGGTCAGCAAATGTGCTCAAAGGAAGGGAAAAACAAGGAGAGAAAAGCTGATGTTGAAGAAGAGAAATCATTTTATTCCAGTCGACAGTGTCAAGCCTATTTCACCCACAGGTCTGGTACAACTGGCAATACTGGGCTTCTATTTATTGCATTCATCATTAAAGATATGGAACAATGATCTTATGTTGCTGTGGCTTCATATTTCTGCTTTAAGAACTCTTTCTCGAAAACATCCAAGTATCTAAATTTACACACTATGGGGAAAAATTGCGATGCGCGATAACTTGTTGGATGATGGTTTGTATTATGAAATTGTCTCCTATTGCGCGTGCTGCAAATACAGCGCATACATTCAGGCTAGTTATGAAGATGCAAAATTTGTGCAGCTAATCATATATGAGATGTGTCATTTACAGTACAATATTATTTCACCCCTTTTTTGCAAGGATCCCATAATTCTGTACACAAAATCAGGCATATACGGTACTTTTATTTTTGCTATCAACACAACCAAATGTTAAGAAAACATGTAGCTTAGTGTGTGCACAATTGTTCACTTTGCGTCCTTCAGCCAGCTCTTCTCCATCATTGCCCCTCAGCCTTTTGTTAAGATCAACGACTTTATTTAATAAATTGATTATATTGCAGCCCTCTTGCATACATGACGTGTTGCGATAATGACAAAAATGCTAAATACTATACAAAATTTAGGCAGTCATTGACAGAAGTATTCCTCCTGTGTTTGTGAAGAAAACACATTTGCGATCATGGGCAAGGTTTTCCCTTCCTTCACTGTCTTCCTCTATTGTCATTATGTCAGCGTGTCAGTGAAGAGAACGACTCTTGAAAGAGGCCATTGTTCAGCTTCTCGTCGTCAATGGAGACGAGGGGCATAGCTGGGATTAGTTGGACAACAGGCAGCTTTCACCCATCTCCTGCTTTGTCCAGGTCTTCTCCAACAGGCTGGACACTTTAGAAAAGACACCCTGGTTGACACCCCGGTGAGCCGTGCCCCGATCTGTTGCCCCTGATTCTCTGAACACTGGGCACGAGTTAGACCCCAGAGAAAAGCTTTAATAAGGAGTGCAGAATGGCCATTAGCTCCCTACCAACCTCTGTTGATGGAGGAGAAAATAGAGGGACCAATAGACCAGCAAGAACCATTGGAGGCTGTGACAATCACGTATGGGGAAACAAATTCCCGTTTCCTTTCCTGAGCTTTAACCTCACTGGTTCTAAGCGTGGACTTTATCGAAGACTCGTCTTCATACGTGACAAAATTGCGACCAGCGTTTAAAAGTGTTAGTCGTTACTATAGTACATCTAATAATGCAGCCAGTACTTTTCCTCGCCCATCTGGAGCAGTGTGTGCACGTCTGTGTGAGTGTGTGAGACTAAGAATGAAAGAGATTCTTCCTAACATTGTGCCTTTTGCTCATGTTTCCACCATTGTGTGGTCACCGAACCTCCAGTTTAATACAGCTCTTTATTGCACCCATGCACATGCACATGCAGAATGGATATGTACACACACACACACACACACACACACACACACACACACACACACACAATATACACAAATACAAATTACGATTGTCTTATTTAGATAGCTGCTTATCTTTCCTTTCAATCATAGTGTCATCTGATGCAGTAGCTGGAGCTCTCTTTTGCATGCAAACGGCAACCTTCTGCATATATGACTTGTCTTTTGAAAAATTAAATCAATTCGTAATCAATTTTTGACAAGTCTTTTCTGCCACAAACAAATCTATCAGTAGCCACTGAGAGGATGGAGAGTGAGTCATAATGGAGTGTTTTTGTCACATATACCACACTAATGGTTGGATAGAGGTAATGTGATTTGATATTTATAGAAGCAGGCATAATTTGAGACTATGAGAGGAAAGGATAATTTTATACAGTATTTAATTGTCTTACATACTGAATCTATATGTATATCTGAAAAAGATATAGAGAGATGAAAAGCTGCTGGTCATTACCGTCTTTTTCATTCTATGAAACACATGTATCAGTCTCTTGTGTAGAGTGTGCACAAGAGACTGCTCAGTGTGCTTTGCAAGTCATTGTTCATCCTTCTGTCATGAGGTAATCAATTTGAAGTAATTACAAATTCTGAATACCTTCATGCGTTTTGCCACTGACCTATTCACAATGAATAAATGCATGCCACTGTTGAAAATATTATCTTCATTTAGTAAGCATTTTTGTAAATTAATGTCAGTGACTTGTAGCGTCAGGTCACAGATCAACTCGGTAAGCATGCTTCCCGTAGCATCATAGTTGATCATCTTGTCCACGCCTTCTAACTGCATTCAAGCAGGCTTCTTTATACAGAAGAAAAACAGTAGTTATGCATATATGGTATGTGAAAAGACACACACACACACACACACACCATGCTTGGTGCTAAACTGAAGGGAGATTGAAGTTATCAATCTGTCTGTATATCAGACATTGCAGGAGCCATTTATGAATATTTATAGAATATATGAAAAGGATGAGCTGGTTATGTGTTTTATTTTCTTATGTATCTCTTTGTGTGTTTCCCACTGTGTTAATTGTGAATTCTTGTGTATTCATGCTTTTTATATATATTTACAGTATATATATTGCTTTTTTGTGTGTCTATGTCTGTGCATATAAGTGAAAGAATCTGGTGATTCAGGAGAGTGGAGGGAGAGGGATTCATTGTTTGCTCTCTGGTGTGTTAAAACATTACATACATTCTGTGTGTATGTTACAGGATGAGTAGAATACAATAGAGAGTACAATATTCATTCCAGAGGGAAATTTTTGTTACAGTAGCAGGGTCACAGAAAGACAAAAAACAGACAGACACTATCTCGATAAATCGCGAGCTCCTAATGCAACACGAAGAAACAATCACTACAAGCAGACAAGAAAGTTTGTATTTTGGAAACATAATGCCACCTCTATATGCTAAAAGACCTGTTTCCGTGTGCTCTTTTGCATGTCTGGATGGAGTGGAAAGTTCAGGTTTCGCAGACCTCAGTGTCACATGTTCCCCTTCAGATTAACAACATTCACGGACGTGACGGGAGACCCTCTGCCACAGCCAGCTCATGACAAAAGTGTCTTGAGTACAGAAAGTCCACGTGTGGGTTGGATGCATCAAGAGGTGGAGAGCTTGTGTTCTAACATCTTAAAAATTGGAGAGAACAGGTCAAAAAAACATTTCAGTGGTTAGAAACATGTCTCAAATAAAAAATCAAGATAGTGTTTGAGTGCTTGAAACGTAATGTTCAGAGAAAATAATTCAAATTCGATCAAACCTCAAGTTAACAGCCTAACCCAAGACTAACATCAACTCGTGTTTTTCAAACAGTGAACCACATCTTAAGTGTGAAGCTATTCATCGACTTGTGAAGTCTGTATCTGTCTTATCACTTCAGAGCGTTAAATCTGATGTGTCTGTTAAGTTTTGTGAATGACCTCTGTGGTGGGTGCATGTTCGTGTGTGTGTGTGTTTGTGCTGCGTCAGTATCTGTGAGCCCTGTCAGTGTGTGGAGCCATGCCATAGGGTTTAACCCCTCTGCATTGATCCCCAGGTTGCTCAGGGCTGCTGCTTAATTCTCCAATTTTCAGCTGTTAGAGATAGAATTGGAATAATAAACAGCTGAACCTCCCACTAATAATCCTGACCCCCCAAGCCTCCATCTCTCTCTCTCACACACATACACACACTCTGTCCCTTCCTTCACTGCTACACTGGCCCTCTCCAAGGCGACTGGAGTAGAGTTTCTCTCTGTTCCCTAATCTCAGCCAAAGCTCTGGCACTCGCTCCTCTTCTCTAATGAAATGATATCAACCAACTTGAGTCTGGAACTGATTATTGTTACTAACACACACACACACACACACTGAAATAAAAGTTTACAGGTACTTAAAGGCACACAGGCTCAATGTCTTTCTCAGCATAGACTTAACGCTCAAGTTTCAGGGTGTCAGTGGACTGTTTTTCAACATCTCATTGTTTCCTCCAGCAGTCATGCATCATTGGACTTTGAGGTCCAGTCAGGGGAGGGGAAAGACAGGAAATCATATATAATGTGCCTTTTACAAAACAAAATGTACAACATTTGCCTTGTACTTTCTGATAGTCCTGGTACCCATTAGTCTTCAATACTTTTGATACTTATGTAAAATGAACATTAGCGGCTAAATGACTTTTACTCAAGTATAACTTTGAGTGATGTTATCCACCCCTGCTGAGGTCTGATTCCTGACTCACTGAGTCCATGTAACTGCTCAGAGCCTCCAGATTCTTTTTTGGCATTTCTGCTTTATTGTGCTAGTTACTGTAGAGAGACAGACAGGAAGGACAGGGCATTACATGCAAGCACAGGCCAGAATCAAACCAGCTCCACTGCGTTACGTGGTATGTGCTCTTAACCGTTGAGCCACAGGGGTTCCCCAGAGCCTCTAGATTCTGAAGACTACATGCTCATCGGCTGTACACAATGTCAGTCACAATAACATCTTTGTATTTTCAGATAACACAGCAGAGAAGTTTGTACGAACATTGTACAAACGATCATTTTTAGATTTGTTCAGTCACACTGAATGTGCGCTAAAAGAACGTCCCTGATTTCATGAAAGTCAAAATTAATTAAGCAAAGTCAAATTGTAAACAGAACTGCATGAGCAGGTAATAATTTGCTCCACTATAAAAGCAAGGAGAAGAAACTGGGAAAAAGTACAGATATCTCATTTAAAAATGACTTAGTTCCAAGTAAAACATCTGTGACCAATCACCACAATGAAGCTTTTTAAACTTTATTTAAAGATTAGTTTGAACTTTGGAGGTCACATTAAACGAGTTAGACTGTCCTTTATCTAGTGTTCTGTTTGAACCTTGCATTTATTTAGACAACTTAGAGTCAATCTATCACAAACAGGAAGTAATCAAACTATGTCACTGCAAATAAACCACAAGCGAAAAACATCCTATCTCTCTAATTTTGCGATAGGGCCTTATTTCAAATCACTCCTTCAAAGTTACAGTCCATACTTGTCATGCTGCAACAATACATGCACTCATGGAAAGTGTCAAAACCATCCAAGGAACACAGGAGGTCTGTCCAGCATTTATCAATCTGTCTCAGATGAGGAACAATGTCTATGCAGCCAATAAGCTTCATATTTTGCTTAGCTAATCACCCTGTGGGGCTGTGCTGCATGTAGATTTTCATTTAACTAAATTAGATCCAGGCCTGATTCATCACTTTGGTTTGATGAGATCAGCTGACCTGCTAACACAGTTCATCGTTGGGTGAACAACCTGCTGAATGGAGGTGTTTGGTTGACATGCCCTATTGTATGAGGTCAAACACTAGCATGTTGACCTGTAGCCTGGGTCCATTCAGGGGTCCTTCTCAGCTTGCCCTAGCTCTTTGTCTGCCCATATCTCTCCATTAACCCTTAAACTCCATACTTTGTATCAGAGTTCTAACACATGTCCCCCAGTGTGCACTGAACTGTCCTCTTGGAGCTTGAGCTGTCACACTTGTGCATAAATATGTGAAAACCTGTCAAAGAAGAAGGCGGGATCTTTTAGACTGCCACCTGTCAAGTTCACTCATGTTATGGTGGAACTCATCTGAGCAGGTTTTTGTCTTCCGGCTGTGCCTTGTAACTCTCTTTTTCTTCACTTTTTGGCCCATCTCATGTCCTGGGGCCCTGAAGTCTTTGTATTCCAGTAGTGCTGGGCTCAGCAGGCTGCTTGTGTCCACACACTGCTGCTTCAGCACTAATAAGGCAATAGAGCGATAGAGCAGATACCCGAGTTGTCTGTTTTCAACATTGCTCCTAAACCATACCCTCACTTTACCTCCCACAGAGGCACCAGTAGTAAATCTGTTCAGGATCCCATAGTTAAGAAAACAGTGAGTCTGATTGTGGTTGTGACATTGGGGTGTTAAGTTTTCTAATCACTCTAATGAGTTACTGGGTTTCCTGCAATGGGTTTATAGCCCTACATTCCAGTTTGAGCCATGTCACTGACCACTGAGGCATCTCCCAAAATAGCTCGGCCCAACATGTCTTGCAAAAGAGATTTTTCCGAGGCCATATGTTTACTGATGGATGTCAGAAACGTATAGCCCTACGCCTGCAAACATCATGTGTCCTCCTGATTAAAGTGCAGGGTGATTCATTTCATCTCAGCACTGACAACACACACTTCCCACCATATGGTCACATGATGACGTGTACAAGATGCTCTCGGCACCAAACATGTGATCTCACTGGCCCCCTGTATTTTGAGCTGGACTGCCTCATTCATGCCTCAGATGACATGCCTCTGTCATTTATTTGTGAATATGTCCGTTAGTGTAGGTGTGTGTGTGGGTGTGTATTATATGTAGTGCGGTAGGGTAGCTTGACTCGAAACGGCTCTGTGCGCAGGAGGAGATGACTGGGCCATGTGGCCCTCAGTGTGGCGCTAAAAACAGCCTGACAGCTGTGGGGAGAGAGAGAGAGATCAAGATAGACAGTGTGTGTGTGTGTGTGTGTGTGTGTGTGTGTGTGTTTGTGTGTGGACTGGATCAGCACCTGGCCATGAAATGGACATAGCAACAAAACATTTGTGATGGACAGAAAACTGTATCATAAACAGGTCAGATTTATTTTAGGCCTCTTGGAATGCTAACGCTGTTGCATTTGTTGATTTGTTATCTGTAATTTTAATGTCTTTCTGCATTTTTAAAGCACATTGACTTGACTTTGTGTGTGATGCTATAGAAATAAATTTGCCTTGCCATAAATTTTACCCCTTACATTTTCCAGCTTTTACAATTTGCAGTTGTTATTGGAAGGTGTCGCTCTGAATACTTAAATAGCTGAGTGAAAACAAAAGGAAGTAAATAAATTACAACACACAATCTTCTATTTGCATGATATTTATCTTAGTCATCTTTTCATCAGTCAGAGGACAAATAATAGAGAAATGTACATTTTCACAACATTTTGACCGCTGTCCCGACTACTTGTTAATACTCTAGGGCCTCGCCAATTTACCCTAGTCATTTCCCTCCAACCAAAATATCTCTCTCTCCCATGATAGCCCTCTGTCTGTCCTTCAGAGCAGGATTGGCCAGTCCTTCCTGCTCCCCTCCTTCTCTCCCTACTTAAATACTTTTAGCATAAAGAGGCAAGGAGGGGAGGAAGAGGGGGATGGGAGATGCATGGGGGAGGGGAGTTGAGTGCTCGCTCTGTTGTCACTGGTCAGAGAGAGAGGGAGAGAGAGAGAGAGAGAGAGAGGGAGGGAGAGGGAGAGAGGGAGAGGAGAGGGAGAGGTAGAGAGAGAGAGAGCAGTTGTGTCCCATATGTGGAAAAAAGCATAGCAGTGCACACACAGGTCTGGTCTGCTCCAGGGATTATCCTTGCGAATTCAGATCTGATGGAGGACATGCAGGCATGATTAGGTAAGGCTGTGTGTCCTCTCTGCATCTTTGTGTTGATCTGCTGTCATAGCCCATTGAAATACCAGCTGTTTGACTTGGCTGTGCTGGCTGAAGTTGCAGGAGCTGAGCGTTATTGCTGCTTCTCTCAACATGTTTCTGATGTAGCAGCCAGAGCAAACCTCTGCCGTCTCCACACAGCTGCTCTCTGGATGTTTGTTTAAATTGGAAGCTGTGGTCTGCAGCTGCAATGTAGTTTGTTATTCTGGACGGCGTGTTAAAAGTTGACTGTCAGGTAGAGCAGTTAGGGGCTTGTAGTCGGAGGTGGTGTTGAACATGAAGCCTGTTGGTGTCCGTGGACAGCCGTGTGGTCATTGCGTAATTTCTCTTCCATATGAATGAGTGAATGTAAATTGGTGACTGACAAGTTTCTTGGTTTCATACTCACTTTTTGCACTTGCCGTGAGGATACTGTTGCCTTTGAAATGAATTGGGTAGCAGTGAATATAAACACATGACCTCAGTGTATAATAATACTAGAGAATTGTTGTGTAAAAGTTTTTCTTAAGCATTTGGGATTTAGTGATGTTTTGCTGATCATTATGCTTCAGTAGATAGTTTTATCTTTTCTTAGATACATTTAGTATTTTTTTTAATAGAGAATGTTCTTTTGAGCAAAAGTCAGAAAACTAAAAAAGGAGAAGAGACTTTCATTAATTTTCTGTAGTTGAATCATACAACATTTTTTTTTTCACCAAATGATTCCTATGAAGCATATTTCAAAAACAGAAAACCTTAAAAAGTAATCTATTGTAATTGCTTCATACTTTCTCAAGTGACTAATACAAGCATGTGGCTGAAATCTAATATTTTGTTCCACACTCGTATGCATATGATTGCAATAAAACATTACTGGCAGAACTGCTTCTTATGAATAAAAAATAATAAAATGTTTTATTTACCCTGTAAAACAGATTAAAGATAGACGAGATTATTCTGCGTTGAGAATAGACACACATTGGCTGAAGAATGTGCTTTTTACGTTTCCTGTAGAACAGGATTTTGAATTTTCGCAGAACTCACATATAAATCCAACAGAATCATAAACTGACAACAGTGTATAATTATTCCATCACGGGAAACATTTTTTTCATACACATTTTGCTTATTCTGCTCCAAAAGTGTTGGGTGCCCTAAGAATGCAGTCTTTATTGCCCCAGTGCACAGAGCAATGGTATGCATGGGTCTTTTTGTGAGGCAGATTTAGAGAGCCCTCTTTAGAGGCTGGACACAGCTTCACAATCAGCTTAATGCCTGCCTATAATGAATACCCTTGTGTGCGTCAGTTTGGCAGACTGTGTGTCTTTATGTGAGTTTGTGTGTGTCTGTGCGTGTGTATGTTACATTGATAGGGTTCTCAGGTTGGTCAGTAATTCTATCATAGTCTGGGTGATTTCTGGTCCCTGTGCATGTTTCTCTTGTTATATGTGTGTCTTTGCATGTGTGGGTGAATGTGGTGCATGTATGTGTGCGCTTGTGTGTGAGAAAATGTGTTTGCTATTTACATGCAATGGAAAATATGTTCTTTTTGAAAAATAAGACTGGCGTCATTTGTGATTGCGTGTGTGTGTGTCTGTGTGTGTGTGTGTGTGTGTGTTTGTGCAGACACTTTGCAGCAGCCTTTAACTCTATTTCTCTCTCTTTATCCCTCTCTCTCTCTCTCTCTCTCTCTCTCTCCCTCTCTCTCTTCTGTTGTCAGTACGAGCTCATGCCAGTGATGGACAACAGCCGGATGGACACTAACCTTCGCTGGCATTCACAAAACAGCACTCCTCCTTACTGAGACCAGCTCCACAGAATGCTGAGTCCCATTGTCCCCTATAGTAAGTACACTTTACATGTTGCTTTACCCCTGCACGTCAAACCAAACAGCCCCAGTTGGACTTTGACTAAATCAATAATTTCCCTTCTCAAAAATAAGCAGGAACGCACTGTGTGCAAACAGACAGAAAAAAGCTCAGGTAACTGTGAAAATGTTCAACGTGTGAGACCACAGTGAAGAAACCTGACTTTTTCCTTGACGTGCACTGTGGAAATGTTAAACCCCGGGCGCTGGCCCTGTCTGAATGTTTCATCACCAGGCGGAAGACACAGATGGGGGAAGGAAGAGGGTTGGAGAGAGAAGTTGAAGGGCTGATGGTTTAAGCAGCAGAAACCCCTTGGATCTGGCTGTGTCATTTAACCACCATACGTGATGTCTCTTCCTCACCCCTGCTCTCTCTCTTTTTTCCCTTCCTTCTCTATTTTCTCCCCTACCCCTTCAACGTTGGCCTAATAACTAATGTGTCCAGTTTTGGCCCCCCCTCCCATTTGCCCCCTCCCAGTAGGTTTCATTTGAGTTCAGCTCTCTGCCTCTCAAAACCGCATTGTTTGCCGGTCAGCATGGGGCTGCCTCTGTGGCCTCAGCCTCAGGAGCCCCTTTTCCCCTGCTTTTTAACTCGCCTCAAAGAAGCATTATCGGCATGACAGTTACAAGTAAAAAGGAGAAAAATCAAACAGCGTGGATCATTTAAAAAGTATTACTTCATAATGAAGGTCTAAACAAATAATTTTCCTTTACTGCAGAAATGGATTGCAGTAGTAGTATTTGTCCAGAATGTGTCAGTGTGAATTCAAATGGGACAAAACGCCCTGATGAAGAGTCTTGACCGGATGCTAACCACAACGCATAGTTTGCGTTTTGCTAAATTCTCCCTGCAAATATCCAGAGTCATCATTTGACCTCTCATCAGATTAATGGAATATAGAATTGTTGCCAGCACGACAAGCAGTTAACCGCACGTGTTTGCATGCATTGCGTTGCTTCCCTCTGAAGCCTTTTTGATTTGCTCGTTCCAGCTGCACCTTGCACCCTGTTAGTCCAATGTGACTGGCTGGAGTGGACATGCACGTCCAAGAATGTCACAAACAGCTGGTGGAATTGTTAGCATGCCTTCAGAGCTATCACACTGCTGCTCCTGCATCCTGGGATCCTCTCAGTACATCACGTACTGTCCTTTGTACGTGCCTTGATTTCATGGTGAGGACGCACAATTCTGGTTTTCATTTGCTGAGGCAGAAAGCTAGATGTTTTTTTACCTGCAGCGTATCTCTGTCCTACAGCGCTTTAACTGGGCTGAGATCGTTTAGGAACAGCCTGCTCGTATAAGCACACACAGCGGTGTTAGGTAGTCGTGCTGTTTACTCACAGACCAGTGACACACAAACACTCTCTGTGCTCTCTAGTGACACTGCAGCTCACTGTCTCTTACTTAAAGACTGTAGTCACGACTCTGCCAAGCACAAATCTTACCGCGAGGGACTTAACATATATGCAGGACTTGCGAAGACTCTCACCTCCATGTTGGAATTCTCTTTGTGGGAATTTAGAGCATTCCTGCTTCTCAATGCTACTTCTGACTCCTGCTGTAGATATTTCAGGCCCCGCACAGTCAGGTCCCTTTGTTCGCGTGCACACACGGGGGGACAGTGTTACACAAGTACAGACAGGCACACACGCAGGCAGTTATGACTGATCCTATATATCCGCTCTCAGTCACTGGGATTCAACATTCAGCCAATGCGTGTGGCTCCTTCCTCCCCTGCGTGTCCGGCCTTGGTCCCCGTCTCTGGCCAGCCCAGAGGACTTCAAGCTGGGGCGAGCAGCCAGGGCCGGACCTGTGAAGTAACCTGAGAGAGATTCCAGGGGCCATGGATACTCCTGGAGGGATTTGGTGCAAAGAATCTGTAATCTGCACTTCAAACACACTCTTAAATCAGTCCCAGGCCGCCAACCCATGAGTGCCCTAACTCTTGTTGCTTGGGGCCCCTGTTGGTGTAGCGATACCTTTTCTTTTAAAACGGCGCACAGAAACACACACAGACACACACCCACACAGAGTGCAGCTACACACAAGAGTCCAGATCTGGCAGTTTTTATAGCTCTCCTCTGACTGACCCCTCTCCCTCTCCATTCTTTCTTGCGCTCTGTTTTTATGTTTTGTGAGAGTGTCTTTGTGAATGATTCAGCTAAGTCATGGAGCAGGAGTGTATAGAATAAAGAAGGAATGGATCTCATCCTGGCCCCTGAAGGAGCACGCTGGAGAGCCACGCCGGCGTCTATCTCTATTGTAGGTGGAGTAGTATGAGTGGTGCAGTGGAGGGGCCAGTGAGGCCCTTGAGTAAACACACAGCCTGCTGAATAAGAGCTGGGATCATTAGTGCATGGTGCAAATGAGCTCTAATTAGCCCCCAGTGTGTTTGTGTGTGTATGTGTGTGTGTGTGTGTGTGTGTGTGTGTTTGCATGTCTATGTGCAAAAAAAGAGGTTAGGGACCCAGGGCCCTGAGAGTCCGTTGGCCCAGTGCTCTCTCTCTCTCTGATGATTCATCAGCTCATTAATGAGACCTCTGCTCCCGTTAAGGGCCCAATTAAGAGGCAGGGTGGTGAGGCTCATTTGGGTGGCAACACTTCACTGGATTCCTGAGGCAGCAATATTCAGAACCCGACTGTCAGACACAATGGCTTTCACATCGGCACAGCTAATTACTAAATGACTACACTGGAGAAATAACATCGTTTAATCGTTGTGCCATTTGTTTGTAATGTAACTGTGGTCAGAAAACATGCCGCTGTGCAAGGAATTGTGGCTGTTGAATTTATCGAGCTTTCTCTTAATTTGTGTGTGTACTAAGAGAATGCAACAAATCCCAGAGCTGACCATGTGCTCAGAGGACAAGAGAATAAGCTGGGAGCACGGAGGGGCCAAGGGATTTGAACACAAATGAGGGAATGCGACATGCTCACTGGGAATGGAGGACGGAGGACCAGTGAAATTGTGAAAAAAAGGGAGAGTGCATGGAAAAGATAGAGGAAGAGGGGGAGATAGCGCAGAGATTGGGTGAGTGAGACAGATGGAGGGGGTGATTGGTCATCACAGAGCCTTAGGACAGCTGTTCTTTGATATATTAGTGGACACAATGACCTAAAGCCAGCCTGCAGTCACAGAAAATAGGGACCCTGTTTTTCTTGAAGGGGAGGGGGGTGGACGGGTTTCTGCCATTTGTGGACGTGCGTTTGCAGGCACGGGGGAGGGGGCAGTTGTTTCTAAAATTACGAGCATGAAGTGACGCATCCAGCAATTATTCCACAGGCCCTCTAGTTTTGAAAAGTGTGGAGCAGGCGGTTGTAAAATGAGCACGCTCTCAGATGGCGTTTGCTTTTTGCTGCACTGTCATTAGCAATTCTAAACACGTTTGTCAATTAATCAATGTTTAACAAATGCCATCAAGTAGTTTGGCTACTGCTACACTCCATCCACTCTGCAAAACAACTTTTAGTAGTGCTCTGAATATTTATACAACACCGGTGAATTGGTAATTGATCTGATAGGGGCTAGTTTGTCATTTTCATGAACTGTGTCATTTTATTATATTTCGCTGCAAAATGCACATCTTAATGTTGTCATGATGTTCTTAAAAGCATGCTAGCTGCACATAGTCACGAACCTAACCTAACAGAATAGGCCCGAAATATCCCCAAAGGGGATGAAACAAAAAATAGAGTGAAGTCAAACTGTCATTCTGATACACGGGGGAGTACAGAGAGCTCTATCCAAAGAAAGAAGAAGGTAGAGAGTTAGAGAGAGACACACAGAGGACATCCCTCAATGCCACTGCAGGAGATGGGCTCCTTCCTCATGGGACTGGGCCGGTGAGGCGTGTTTGAATAGAGCTGCTGCGTCTGCTGGTGCTCTGGGCAGCAGGTGTGAAAACTCCCCACCAGGGCTCCCGCACTCTTCTGTTATTACATCTTTTTAGAGCCATGAAAGAGGGAGCAGATGAGCCACGGAGAGAGAGAGAGGCTGAGTGGGAGTGTGGGATTGTGTTTCTTTTGATTGATAGCAGCCCTGTGACTAATGCACAGATTTATAATAATTTTCCCTAGCAATGCCTAATTATGCATGGCTGATAAATTAAGGTCCCTGTTGTCCAGTGTGAGCTTTATCCTTGTTTGAAAGGGGTCTCAGGAGCTGACCTTACGCTTCCTCTAACGGCTTTTTGGGAATACCCCACATGATAACAGGATGTACAGACACACTACATGTGCAGGGTAATACCGTGTCTGTCCTAATATGACATTCGGAAACCTGAGTATAGTAAGGCATACATAATCTGTAATATATGTCAGGAATTCACCATCGTTCAGACCTGATGTAATGTGTTTTTGTACGAGAAGTGAGAGAACATTGGGAGACAATTTCCCACTGTCTCCACCTGCCATGCTGTGAATTGTAGTCGCCCCCTCGGATTGGTGTTTTTATGACAGACCAGGTTGTATGCAGCAGCAGGACCATCACAGCAGAGTGAGAATGTGCTGCCTGATATTAGTGTCATAAATCACAGTGAACTGGAGAACTGGAGGACTTTAAAGGGTGTTAAGAATCAACCAGAAATGTTTGGTTGAAATGCACACCAGTGTTTGAAGAAACTTGAAGAAAGTAACCACTTCTTCTACACAGTCGTGTGCAGCAGGGAGGAGTTTCGTCCAATACCCCATTGATCCGTTTATGCGTGCAGAATACATAACAACCAATGCAGTCATTTCAATGGCAACTTTGTGATTTATCAGCACAAATACTCTGTTGTCACCCTCTGCCCTTCTCTCTTTTTTCTGCCTGTCATCTCTCTTCTGTAATGCTATGTGCTTTGTGTTGGGACTGGGTTTAAGTAGCTGTTTCAGAGACATTCAGTCTAAATTCAATTCCTAACATACTGACAAACAGGCAGAGCAGCATTCACAAAAGAATTAAACAGCCCTGACCTCTCTACAGCTGTCATTTCGATGTTTTGAGAACTTCATTACATAAAGTGAACCTGTTCTTGCTCAGAATTTTACCTGCTTGTAATAGGAAAGCAAAGAGCTACAAAACTAGCAGCTGGAGAAAAGTCCAAGAATAGTATATATTGAAATTATGAGTTTGAAGATGTAATTCTGCCTCTGCAGCTGTGTGTCATGGTAATTCTTGCTATTAATGTTTTATAAGAGCCCAGCAACAAAGGATCCATAGATTTATTGATCCATAGACAAGTAGGTTTTAGACTCACGGTTTGCTACCTAGATGGATGATAGCATAAAGGTGTTGATAGTTTACTGTAGTTGGTGGGTGGGGGTGAAGGTCCAGCATGAATACAGCCCTGATTGAATTGATCCATGGCGCACTTGTTTACAAGCGGCCCCTTCACAATCGGCACAGTTTAATAGCACACTCTCCCAGAAGGCTTGTTGCATCCGTGTCCGTTTTGTTCCTCGGGGTAGGGAAAACAAAAGTGCCGGGAAAGTAGAAGGGGAAAGGAACCCCAGGGGAGCTGTGAAACGGCACTGGAGTCCTCCATCTCTGGGCTTCCTGCCAAGATCACGTTTCACCTCACCCAATGATACCTCTTTTATAGGAAACCACTATCTAGAGCACTGCCAGTCATAATGGGCCAAGGGCTGACTTGGTTTCAATCACCCTACATAATAATCCAGTGTGTCTTTGACAATTAACAGCAAAAAAGCAAAATGAACCTAACATACTCCCACTGAGGCCTAAGTGCTCTAATTCTGCTCCGGGCCTCCTCAAAGTAAAGCTTATTTCAGCTGAAGAGCCCTGCCACTGTCTTCATCACGCACTCCTTCAATTGGATGCAGCTCACACAGGTCCCTCAATAAATCCCAGGCTGACACAAAAGCTGTCAGTGGACTGCTGCTGAATAGATTAATAAGATTTCCATAATTAGACAGGCCCCTGACAATAGGATCCTTCAGCCTTTGTCTCAGGGCCAACTGGATTGTCCAAGCCGTGCACGTCTGCTGGACGGCCATCAACCACAATGGCTGCACAGACAGTAAGGCGGTCAGCGGAGGAACATCTGTCTCTCTTGGGGCCAAACACACACATTCACACACTTAGAAGGAAGTTTCATATGCATACACACAATTGCAGCAAACTACTGCTGTTTCTCAAAAGGAAAGAATCCTCGTCGTATCTCTGCGTATATTTCACTCAGCCCATTTCTGTTACTTTCACCACGAATGCATCAGTGAACTGAAATGTGGTAAAATGCATTTAATACTCTTCCATCCCCTTTGTGCCGGATCACAGCTTATATGCACAACAGCCACAAAAGCTTCTAAAATAATTGAACACGGACATTCTTAACGAAATGGGGTTTGATCGCTAATCCCCCACTAGTATAAATAAGGTCCAGTTCGTGGGGTGGCCATAGCATCTAAAAACTACAAAGGTTACCAAGTGGGCATGTAGTAATGTAGCTTTATGAAGTGTTGCTGTACTAGAAAATGCATCACAGCCTGGGTTCAGTCATGACAAGATATAACTATCATAAAATGTATACATAATTTTAGTAATGTTTGAACTTTCCTCCCTCCTTTTTGTGTGGTGAAGAAAGGATAAAGAGCCTAACTCAACTAATTTTAGACTGTTTCATTGCAAACTATTTGAGTCATAAAGCAAATGTTAGGATTTGCCCCGTATAGAAGCCCATACTGAAGTTAATCTAATGGTTGCACTGTCATCCACAGGACGTCCACATTGTCCTGATTTCCGACTTCTAATCTTCTCTTTCTTCCTGTGCCTCCAGTGAATTAATCTACACGATGGCTCTGATTTAAGCAGAAGTGTAGATTAGATCTTTCTCAGTGTATTGTGAAGCACTAGTGCCTGGAAAAAAAACCCCACAGTCCTGCAGAAGCCAAGATCTAATTACACAGAGAAGGGCTGAACGGCACTGCAACCCCGCTGTGTTCATCAGGCATGAGTTGATGGCCTGCCACTTGTGTAACTTACTGTGCACACACACACAAAGAATTATAGTGCATAATGCTGCTTTTATAGATATACATAAAGTAAGTCAATATTGGCAGATTTGAAGCCGTCACTCGTGGATTTGTTCTTCAGGTATGGGCAGCTGGTCATTACTCTG
The DNA here is from genome assembly GCA_900303265.1 of Brotula barbata. Classification (NCBI taxonomy): domain Eukaryota; kingdom Metazoa; phylum Chordata; class Actinopteri; order Ophidiiformes; family Ophidiidae; genus Brotula; species Brotula barbata. The sequence continues at coordinate 85,319 of OMNV01029078.1, read as the reverse complement.
TGCAGGAAGGCAGTGTGAGAGGAGTCCATTCTGTATTGGTGCTACGCTGATGATGGAGTGGACAGCAGTTAGCCTGCCTCACTGAGTTCTCCAATGTCCGCTCCAGTCCACTAAGACAGGACGGAGTGCCTGCTGTCCACTCTTTTACCCCTCCCTCCCTCCTTTCCTCCCCACTGCAGGTTTTATGAGCTCCCCTGGGCTCTCATCCATCTCTGTCACACACAGACCCCATTATTGGGCCTGCTCACAAACTGGTTGGGCTGCAGATGGGAAGGGCCTGCAGGACATATATGGTTTCTGCAGCTTGGACAAAGACCTGCAAGTCAGACCAAAGAAATATGTGGTCAACTGGGTGTGGAGACAGCAATGTCTTCAGCATGTTTGTGAAAACACAAGAGAGCCGAGTGTGAGAGCGTAGTTGTATTCCTGATCGCGGTGGGCTTGTGTCCGCTGAGGCTTAGGGAAGTACTTGAACTGGTTTGGCCAGTGGGAACTTAAGGCATTGGATTTGAATATGAAGGACATGATAATCCAGCGGCCATCTGGTCTGCTGGACTCATCTGACAGAATAAATAACGGGCGTAATCTGAAAACACACACAGGGAGGTTTGGAGAGAGGGTAAAGAAGAAAGAGGCCAAAGTTTAGCAGAGAGCTAAAGCACGGGAGAGCAGCAGCAGAATCGGAGCTGGTGGATATTGAGATTTGATTTAAATGGCAATAAGAGGCCTGGCTCCACACACACACACACACACACACACACGCAGCCATGAATAATGAATTATCAGGCATCTAGTGAAGGGAAGGCAGAAAGGCCAGTAATGACGGCTTTTGCCATATTCCTTTTACCTCTGTTTCTGCCTGGAGTACTTCTCACCTCAGGGTAAATCGTGACAGTTCAATAATGCCAAGCTATGTGTGGAATGTCAAGCTAATGCCTCAGCAAGAGGTAGCACTAGCCCTCACAAAATGGCCAATTCTGCTTGTCATATATTGATATATTTGGTATATTACAATCAAACCTTTGCTGTTTACATTCTGGCGTCGATAAAATGCACACAAGGACATACTGTATATGCACGGAGTTAAGGTTAGAGAGGGCAAACCACATTGAATGCAACGTTGAAAATTAGCAGATGTATTTTACATTTGGCAGTGAAGTTGTGCAACTACCTGGCGTACGTGTTCCACACGTTCCAGATGCAATGCTTGTTAAGATATTTTACTAGAAAATGAGAGCGTTTCATGAGACATGGGAAAGGAAAATTGGATTCATGGAATGGAAGAAAATCTCCTTTCCGCCTGGCTTCTCTCCTGTAAGCTGGACGATGTGCTTGGTGTGTAGCAGCCATGATCAATCAGGCCTCAGCCAGTGCTGGAGTCAGCCAGAGGAACAGACATTCCACTTTCCCAATGTTCCATGGGAGACTGTGCTGATGAATAGCACACTATGCTGCAATTCCAAACCCAACCCCCCTCTTTCTTTCTCACTCTCTCCACACCACTGTCCACACGCACACACAAACACACACACACACACCCTCTTTCACCTCTCCCTCCGTCTGTCCAGCCGGCCACTGGGCCTTTGGAGCTGTGGTGCATGGAGGGTGGGTGGTAGAAGGGGGGTGCGGGGCAGAGAGAGCAGGCATTCAGAGCAACATGCATTGGGAGATAACAATAGCTCCTCTGGGAGACCTGCAGATGCTTGCAGCATAGGGAATAGTAGTCGGATCTTATCGCTACTCTAACACAAGCTGGGAAACTGCAAAACAACACAGCCTAACATTCTGCCTCAATGCACCATCATTCTCTAGCTTTCTCTTTCTTTCTCCCAGCCCATTTCTTGTCATTGGCTGCACAGAGGGGAGGGGCTACACCATGTGTCACTGGGGACATGATACTGAGAAGTTAATGAAGAAAAGTTATGTATAGGTTTCTGATTGGATGCAATTTTTGGTTTAACGCAATTTAGTTTCCGGGGAAAGTCTCGAATACAAAACCTACGTAAATCAACATGATGAAAACTCTCACAGATACATAAAAACATGCCATGTTACTTTGCTGTGTGTTTAGTGGTGAGTGTCCTTGCAATGAGTGTAAATAGCTGTTGTTGATAAAATACACAAGTTATACTTGTCTAAAAGTACAGATATCTCTTTTAAAAACTAGCTGCTGGTGTCAATTTTACTTAATTATCAAAAGTTGTTTTTTTATTATTATTTATACTTCAGTGTTGAAAGTAAAAGTAAAAGAATTCTTGTGATCGTCTTCAAATTAACAAAATAAAAATGTAAGGCATCACTCCACGTGTCTTTTAAGATAAGTAGCAACCATATCTTTAGTTAGCAATCACTTGAATGAAGCTTTTCAAACTTAATTTGAAGATGAGCTTGAACTCTGGAGGTCACATTAAATGAATTGGACTGCCAAGAGTCCTCTATGAAGTGTCGTGTTTGACCTTTTATTTATACAACTTAAAGTCAACTATCACTAACAGGAAGATCTCAATGATGATGATTCATTGATTCAAAACAAACAAACAGTTGTTATTATTTTTACCAACATCACACTTTCAATAAAAATCGAACTATTTTTACATTCAGTTTCATCTCCGAGTCTGCATATTGAAAACATCCCTTTTTTTATAATTATTTTGTAACCAGTAATAAACCTGTGTGCAGTAAGCAGTATGTGTACACATTCTTTCAGCTGTGTAGTAAAAGTAGTAATTCGTGTAACAATTTTTACTTCACTGAAGTATAAAGTAAAGTCCTAAATCACACTTAAGTGATCGAGTATTTTTACTTTGTTACTTTGCATACAAATACAAAGGAACTCTTCCCTGTTTCTAGATATATAAAGTTACCTCTTGAACACAAACATGATATTTTCTGACCTGGTTTCTCTGTGTGTTTCCTTTGTAAGGCCTGTTAAAGATGCACTGGAACCCAGAGCATGCCCAGCCCCTCAGCCAGTGGCCTGAGCAGCACCTGGACGTGTCCTCCACCACTTCCTCTCCGGCTCATAAGTCAGACTTTTACACTGGCCGCAACCGCAGCTCCTTGAACTACGCCTGGGCCAACGACGACATCTCTGCCCTCACCGCCTCCAACCTGTTAAAGCGATACGCCGAGAAGTATGCCGGTGTGTTGGACTCGCCATATGACCGACCACCTGCTGTGGGCGCCTACCCAGAACCAGGGGCTTTTGGGGCCCTCAATGGCCAGAAGACTGAACTGGAGCCCTGGTCACTGTCACATAACACTGATAGCTCCTATTCCCTGGTGCCCCCTGGAGGCCATGACAGCCTCTCAGGTTCCAAGGTTGCAGCCACGTCAGCAGGCCCGCCAGGTGTTAGCAGTGTGTCAGTGGTGAACAGTAACCTCTCGGACTCTGGCTACAGTGGCAGCAGCTCCTGCAGTGGCTCTCATTCAAGTGATTACCCCTCGACTTACAACGGCACCTATCTGTCCTCAGGATACTGTCCCCAACCCAGTGCAGCACTTCCTCCTGCGTCTCTACACACTCTTCAGTCTACTCCCACTCTTGTGCCCAGCTATAGCCCTACCACACCTGTCTATAACTTCCCCCCCAGCACATACACGCACCAAACCAGCCTCGCCTCCAGCTACAGCCACCCCTCTGCAACCTACCTGCCCTCGGGTCTGCCAGCCCCTACCCCCGTTCCCTCAAGACCTACGGTTGTCGGAGGTAGCTACAACTACCAAGGCACCACCCTGGGAACGTCTGAGTCTGGAGGGACTTTAAAAAGAAAAGCATTCGAGATGAGTCTAGATGAGGATGAAACAGGAGAGGCCTCTCGCTACAGGAAATATGGGTATGACAATTTGAAGGCCGAGGGGAACTCACCCTACAGCGTCAATGACAAACCAGAGTGCAGGGGAAATGGCTTCAGCACTACGGGCAGCACAGACCCTCAGACCTTCAAACCCAGCAAGCCTTCCTCGCAGCCTCTGGTATCTCCTCCCTACGGTGCAGCAGGAGAGTACAGCCCTCCAGCTGGCATGACAGGGGAGAATGGCGTGGGGGAGCAGGGCTTCACCCAACAGCACCGCCCTCAGGCCCAGAAACGCCCTCCAATGTGTGGTCCGACCGTTGAGACTCTGAAGAGCCCAGACCCCGGCCTGTTGGACTTTGTAAATGGGGAGTTGTTAGACTGCAGTCCAGCTCTGGGCTGGGGTGAGCTGGCCGGACTCACCCATGTAAAGGCCGCTCTGGAAGAGGACCTCCTGTGGCCTTTATTAAGGCCCAATCCTGCTTTGAGACCACCTAGAACCGTCCTGCTGTTTGGGCCCCGAGGAGGAGGGAAGACGACGTTGACTCGCTCTTTAGCGTCACAACTGGGGGCTTCCTTTTACCAATTAAGTGGAGCCATGCTGGCCTCTAAAGGGAAGGCTGAGGCAGAGCACATTTTAGGGGCTCTGCTGCAGGTGGCAGGGGCACGTCAGCCCACAGTGGTGCTGCTGAACCAGGTGGAGGCAATGGAAGAGGAGGGGCTGCGGCAGACACTGCTGAGCACCCTGGAGAAAGCCCAGGTGGGGACGACAGGTCTTGTGATTGTGTGCGCCACTGGCAGACCAGATCTGTTGCAGGATGCTGTCCATCAGAGCTTTGCAAAGAGATATCACGTTGGCCTGCCAGATGTGGGTATGCGTAGACAGGTGCTGTTGCAAGCCCTGGCCCCCCAGGGCTTCAGCCTGAGCGAGAGGGAGCTGAGCGCTGTGCTGCAGCGCACCGAGGGTTTCTCAGTGTGGGAACTGCTGCAGCTGTGCCAGCAGGCTCTCTCCTCGGCCTCCTCCTCCTCCTCTGGGGCCATACATGGGCTGCCCGCATCCTCCTCGCCCCCTGCCTTTACAGACTTTGAGAATGCCTTCTGCAAGGTGCGGCCGCACACCAACCCAAAAGAACTGGACTCCTGGACTCTTGTATAGAGTGGGACGAGGTGTACAGCCACTGAGAAAGCAGCCAGTGTCGCTGCACTCGGACTGCCCTCCCACCGTGTCTTTGCTCTGACATGGCAAGCCTTGGGAATGTTTTGTTGTTGTTTTGTAATTACCAATTATGCAGCCAAAAAGTGAGAAATGATATTGGAGAGCTGATAATGTTGTTTAACTGGCATAAGCATGCCATGGTGTGCTGTTTTGTGTTTGCTAAGAATATCCACCAAGTTTTATTTTTCCCAAAGACAAGAGAGAAAGCGGAATAGGCCTTGTTGAGTGGGGTAGGAGATGAGCTGTTTGGCCAATGGGAAAATCAGATGGTTATTTGGATACTGTCAGAGATCCTGATTAGCCTTGATCCAGGACAAAATCAATTATTTGTTGCTAGGTGACGTGGTCCAAGATTATGGATAATCAGGGTTTGAATAATCCCCCACTTTGACTGCTGCTCTCAGGATTCTATTTATTGCCAGGTCACCTCCATGTTGTCCTTTGTTTGATTTAGTCATCTTAACACTGCTGATCATTTAGGACGAAGGGCTGGGGATCTGCAACATTTTAGCAAACCACGCTAGTTTTTGACCAAATATAATCAGTCTTCAAAACAGCCAATCATCAATGACAGTGAATGAATTCTTCATTAAACCAAATCACATCGCAGAGGTCAGCACATAGGAAAACCCTCACAGGCTTTCAGTGAAGGTGAAGACGAGGCTGTTCTTTGACAAAGCATCAGTGCTTTATCTGGGCTGACAGAATCGCTTTGTCTCCGTGACATCTCATAACTGCAGTCGGGAATATAAATTACAGCTATATGTGACATTTGGTTGTAGAAATACTTGGTGTATATTATCACTTCTATCACTTATGATACTATAGTCACAGTCACATAGGTGCATTTCACAGACAGTATACAATGTATTGTTTTGATTGTTGTCTTTAATTTTCTCATACATTTATTCTGATTGTCACATTCCTCATTGATTGCAGTTTTACTGAGAATTCCATCTCACAGAACGACACATATACACCCAGCTTCTCCTAGATTGTCTGTTTTCAATTTCATGTACACCTTTTGTGTTTTTAGTGTGTAGTATTGTTTGAAATGCTCAGGAAGAATTTCTTTACCTCAGAAATATGAAATAAAGAATGTATGTAATCTTAGGGTCTTAGTAGAGAGAGAGTGGCACGAAGCAACGCAAGAGAGAGAGAGAGAGAGAAAGAGTAGAAACCTGACACAGTCTTGTAATACCCACTGCAGCTGGGCTTTTACCTTGGGAGAGAAACTTGAATATGCTACAAAGAGTAACAATGAATGTAATTCAGGTATTTCAAAGGATATTTGATGCCATAAATCCATGTATTATTATATATGAATATATAAAAATGTTTTCTTTTCTGTTCTTTTACTCTTTATTTTTATTGTAGTTTATGGTGGAGTGATGATTGTCCTCAAGAAATGCGATGTAGAATACAAAAAATATTCCTTTTTTGTTGGACAAACTGCTTGCAAATCTCTGTGGTAATTAGCGTTTACATATCCTGCACATGTAATGTCTGCTGTTTTTCGAGTTTTGTGGTGGCATAGCATCATTTGGACATGTAAATAAAACACACGCAATCATACAGTTTCACATATGCACTCACAGTGACCATGTGAGCACAAGAAGTGGACAGAATACAAAGATGCAGATATTACTAAATATTTTTAGCAAATCCCAAAGTCTGAAGTAGATAGTGTGTACATATTGGGGATGAACCCAACGTGTGGACAATCCAGAGAAAAGCCTCCCTTTCCACCAGTCTTACACTTGTAATTTAACAAGCTGGAAAACGCTGCTCATTGGACTGCAGGCACCGAGGTCACGTCTTTTTAACTGTTGCCATGGCCATGGTCCTGAGTAAGTATACACAGAATGATGTAAGATTTCCCACCACCCTTTCTCTGTTGCTCTCCCCCCCACTCCCTTCGTTCCTTTTTCTCTCTCCCAAATGCAATCTCATTAGATTGGATTGCCCCCTAGCCAAGAGCCCCGGTGGCCATGTGGTGCTGTATCCTCTCCCTACCCCCTTCTCTCGTACCGATTCCTCTGGAGTGGAAGTAGTCTGATTGATGTCCAGTCACCCTATATCACAGCACAGCCTTCCTAGTACAGCTGGTGGCTTCAGTCAAGCTATACAGCTAGATCAATCAGTGACCCCCACTGTGCGCACGGATCACTGTCTCAGAAACTGAAAAATACATTTACAAATCACAAAACAAGCCAATGTAACTAAAGAAATGAAATAATGATGACTAAGGTACGAAGCACTCACGCTACAATAGTTCATTTCATCCTTCCCACTTCTCCCAACAGTTTGTCCAACAAAACATGCTTTTATTTTGTTCAGCGTTTTGATCTGTTATCGCGGTAAGTTTGTTCTTGGTTATTGTACATTTTCTGTAACCATTTCTACCTCATTTTTGCGGCATATTGTACATGAAAGTATTTATTTCATGTCTTTTTTGATGTCTGTTTTAAAAATGATAATAATGTTCTTGAACTGTAATGGTCTACCTCAGAAAAGACTGTATTTTAAGAGAAGAGTATCACACAATATTAAACAGAATTTGTCAATATTGCACTGTGGTTATTTATTTGGTTTGTCTGATTTCTGCAATTGAGGCCCTGCAATTGGCTAGAGTGCAGAAATGACATAATGGTGGTGCTTAACTCATGTCTCTATATCTGTAGGCTGGATTGACCCCAATGTTAAGGTCAGCACTCACTTAAACTGATTGCAAAATCTTTTAGTGTATAAATGCGATGAACGAGATGACAAGATCGTGGATTTGGTGGAATGTGTGCGTGTGTTTACAAACAAACAGGTACAGTGTGGTTGGGGTCAAGAGGAGGGGAAGCCGTGGGTGTATGTACTAAAGATAAACAAAGGAAGGAGTTTTTATGTGAGTGTTGCGTTGTCCAGAAGCAGTGCTAGCACCACTGAGGGTTGAGGCCCTGCACAAGAGCACAGAGGTCCTCCATCCCTGTCACTGTCTGTAAACAACAGCTCGTCCCAGCGGCCTGCCCACTGCTATTTCTGGGTTTTCTTGACAACTCTCAAAGGCTCAAAACTAACTAAGAGAGGAAGTAAATCTCAACCAAGAAGTGAAAGTTTAGTAGCAGCAGGAACCATGAAACAGGAACCATTCTCCTCTGGTTAAGGATAGCGGTGTCAAAGCTGACTTGGAAACATCTGCGACTGAATCCCAGAAGAACAGTGGTGGTGGTGGTGTTGATGACAGAGTAATTAATTGTCTAATAATGATGCATAGCTCTGTTATAAGCGCAACCTTGAGCAGCGGCTGCCCTTCATCCTCTGATGAAGGATAATTGTTTCTGCAGCTGTTTGAAAATAATTTCCTATCTTTTCCTGTCACAAACCCTATAACATCATCCACAGCACAACATAACCTTGCAGAAGAGACTGTGTGGAGATGTGACATTGAAATATGAGGGAAGCTGCAGTATATTTCACCTTACATACATACGTTTTCATTTGTGAAAGATTTCATATTCTAATACACGTGTACACACGGATATCTGTGTATAGAAATGTGACATTGGGTACCGGTAATTCTTTTTATTTCTTCTTTATTTCCACACACTGATGCAGCAACCGTTACATCCTTTTTATGTTTGTCCCATGAGTCAGTGCACAGGGTGAGTCATGGTTTGTCCTTCTTGTCCTGAGTGATTCCTGTCCTCCGGGAAGTCAATCATTTTCCCCTCTCCCTGCTGATTGGAGGTAATCAGCCAAGCAGAGTTTGTAATTGGATAATAAAAGATGTTAATGAGCTGCTGTCCTATTTACTCATACAGTGAGAGTGAGTGGCAGGCCACAGCTCAAACACATTTTACTCACCTCTCTGTAACTCAAAAAAGTCAAAATGAAAATGATCTTGCAATTGTTAAAATATAGCATGTTTATGATTTTTCTTTTAATTTTTTTATTTGCATTTATGAATTTGTTGTGGGAATGGAACTTGATCAAAGATGTGACATTAGATGAGATCAAATACCTAGTAGCTACTAAATTATACCACAGATGCATTGATGGTTATTTTTCTTTGTTTGAGTGTTTTTTGTTGTCACCTGTTACTCGGCACCACACAATTCAAGCAGTATGTGATGAAAGAGAACTGCAGCACCTAGATCTTTCTTGACAAGCACTAATCTGTTTTTATGACTTTCATATTCACCCCCAGTACATGTGCTTCATTCAAAGGTGCCTTGACAAAAACATGAAAGATATTTATGATAACAACCTTCATGAAAAAGGGTCATTCCTTGAATCCCATCTCACACAGACACGATCCACACCTCTCTACCTTTGCCCACCCAGCAGAGTTGCTAGCGCTCCATTGTCCGGGCCTTGATACTGACAAGGTTGACATCAGAGGAGAGCTCTGACACCGGGTGAGTTAGGACTGCCAGCTGTTTGCAATCAAGTCTATTTTGAAGTCAGGGACACATGGACCCCCAGGGCCAAAGCAGCAACTAGCTCAACCCCTCGCCCCCCACTCTACCCCACAACCTCCGAGCCCCCTGGTCCCACAGATAGCCAGTACAGCTGTATTGGTTCCAGATGTTGCAAGTAAATGCCTTTTACCTAAGAGGACCCTGAAAATGATGATAGACCAACAGAGTTGCCATGCAGCGAAAAACAATTAGGTAAACACTGAGCTGAAGAATCAGTTTCAATGCCAAACATACAATCCAAATGTAGCAATTTATATTAAGTTTTCTCTAACAACTGACAAGTTAAGTAACAAGTTAAGAATATATCCATGATCACATTGAAAATTAAACTTTTTAAAATCTTTCCCTTGACAGAGGAGAAACTGCATATTGTTAAAGAGAAAGCTGTGGCACCGCGGATCACTTTCAGAGACTTGCAATCAATGCCATTTACCATTTGATATTGGCTCCTTCCCGGAAGGTGTAGCTGTCTTCACAAATATTGGCCTGAATAATTAAGAGTCTAATCTTCATAATGCCCTGTTATCAAGCCTGAAATATGTGTCATTTTTTTAAACAAAGTAACAAAACGCAATGAGATGAATGAATCACAACCAGAAAATTGAGTTCAAAAGTAACAATCTCATCTAAGACTCAGAGCAAATGAGGAAAAAATGGCATCATGGAAAATTCCTGCTGATCTTTGAAAGAGCGGGATCAAATCTTTTCTGGCTTGGAGCAGCATTGTTTCTGCGTTGAGACAGCTCCATCAGAACTCCCAGGAAATTATATTTGACAGATGGAATGTCCTGGCAAAAGGTCCCTGAAAAGGTCCCTGCACCCCCATCGCCTTCACGTGACTTAAGTGTAATCACTGAATAAATAAATACTATATACATAATATATTACGACAATAAACAGACTATAGGCAAAGTACAATTGTTATTTTTTGACAACTGACATAAAGATATACGGTTGAAATTCTACCACAAAACAACACAAAGAACAATTTAATTTATCCTGGGTAGTAAATAGCAAATATGTCATTTATTTTGGTTTGAGGTTACAAGCCGAGCTCTTCCCAAGCTGGGGAAAGCTAGCCCAGATAGCTTTAACCAGGTCTTTACCGCCCTCCTGTGGCAAATCTAAGACACTACAATCCCTGGCTGTGCCGATTACTCTACACAGCAGCAAAGGTAATTAACCGAGCAGACTGAAGAATCGAATTCGTTTTTGCAAAACTGGATTTACCATCCTTTTCATATAAAATAGCAAACCCGTATTTATTCATAAATTATTAATCTATTCAAAACCACTTTGTTTTCACATTGCTCTCGCTTCTAATTTGTAGTTTCACGCACATAATCTGTTACAGTCATGTTTAGTCTTGAGTCTGTTTTTGTTTGTTTTCTTGGGTTTCTGTATTAGTTTATGTTGAAGTAATGCTGAGGATGCTTGTATGAATTTTGCATATGTTATTTTGTAAACAGAATAATGTATCAATAAGAGTTTACCTTGCTATAAGTAATTTATATTGCATTTCTACAATATGTACAGTGCCTTTTTGACAGTATTCAGATCCTTGCTCTTTTTTCACATTTTGTTTTGTTACAACTGAGATACACAATGTCTTGATCGGGGTTTGGGTGACAACAGGGCCAACAGACCAGCACAGACTTAACTTTCCCCAACAAATACAGTATATTTCAACTTTTATTCTTAGCAAATTGAAAAAAAAGAGCCAACATCTTTCTGGTTTTGGTTTGTCATTATGTGGTATTGATGATTGTCATTATGCAGCAATGTGTGTAGATTGATGATTAAATATGAACTGAATCTATTTTAGAATAAAGCATGGAAAAAGTTAAGGGGCCTGAATATATTTTGGGAGACTGTGTATGTAAGTGACCCACATGTGAGCCACACTTCAACATCTTTTAAGTCTTCAACAAATTACACATATATCTGGCATCCTTAGAAAAGAGAGGCGAGCTGATCAATTAAGAATATTTCAAGTCTCCATTAATAATGGAGCTGTGACGTAAGATCATTGCTGATGTAAACTATTGACTGCAAACTAAGATTTTGTACATTTACGTGCCTGGCTCCCATTAGTCGGCGTCATTGCGTTTCACTTGAAAAGTCAGTCAGCCAAGCCTTTTACTGGAAGGTTCACTAGCTGATGAAACAATTGACTCAACATCGCAGTCCGCCTACTTTTACTTCAGAGTCATACCCAACCCAGCCACGTGATCTGTGTAATGTCATTGCATAATCTCATCACTGCTATCTTTGCTAACTCAGAGACTCTTCATTAACATGACACGATTCACGTGAGCGTCAGAATAACCCACAGACCCAAGTGTAAACCGGTCCAGCGAAAACCGCGTCCGTACGTTCTTTTAGAAGTGCGCGAGCAGAGGAAACGGGGCGCGCGCACACGCAGGCGGGGCTCGGCCTCCGCAATAGGGAAGTAACTGAATACAACCGTCTCAGCACGCGGCTCAAAGTTGTCCCGGGTCGTCATATGTGAGCCAGAACTACTTCTGGTCAGAGTTGAGTTTTTGGTGTCGGTAAATATTGACGCTTTAAAGAACAAAGGCAACATTAAACCAGGAGTAGATTCGGGAGGAAACGTTCGGAATGACGGAGTGCCTATGAAACAACAAGAGGAGGAAGAGGCAAAGGGACGACTGACTTTTCAATGTTTTGTGAACTCTTCAGCAGAAAGTAAGTGGAACTGTTTCTTACGGTTGTTTGCTACGGTGAAATACGGTAATTTTGGGCCTGCTGTCCGTGAGGCCTTCCCTGTTTGGGGAAAAGGAAAAGGTACGCAACTAATGTGCGTTTGTCTGACTGACGGCAAAACCATACTGCTGCAGGTGTTAATGCGGCCAAAAATAAAGTTCCAAGAATTTCTACTCTTCAGTCGAGCTAAGTACAAGTGTCTGCATTTATTTCCTACTCCTTTATACCTTCTCTAAGACTTGTACCAAGTTATGTAAACAGGAAGGAAGATCAACTATTTTCCTCTGTCCGTTCATGGGGCCTTCCGTCGTCACTGTATATGAGTAAAAACAATATTGAGACCCTCTGTTGACTATTTAACAGATTTTGCTATCTAAAGCCAAACAGAAAACTCTATACATATAAATATAGACTGGAAAAAGCTCATATTTGGAATAGCATCATCAAGAACCTTTCCTGAGTTGTAAATGAAGCCAAACATACCCAGAAATAAACGAGCCAGACACCACACCCGGTTTAACATTAGTCACATTGTAGATTGTAGAATGCAGAAACAGGTCTGGAAGTGTTTTAGTTTTAGTTTAGCTGTTGCTCTGTTCGATTGTTTGGTGCTCTGGTTACTATCTGTCCTGTACATGTTGATCCTTGTTTATCTGAAACATATTAGAACTGTGCTGGGCAACAAGAGCAGCAGTGTTTCCACCCTCCTGTTATGTAATCCCCCTGAAATAAACATTTGCAGACCCTGAGACTGTTTTCAGGAAGTTTCACAGAACCAAAGAAATGGCACACTTCAAGGAAATTTGTCCATAGAAAATTCTAGAATTTATAGAGTTATGATTCAGAATTTTTTTATGTATCATAGGAACTCTAATGTCTATTTAATGCATCGCAGAACCATGAAAATCGGGTATCTTGAAGAAAACACATAGTATTTCTTATTTCCCTCCTCTTTATTCTATATAATTTTACACAGATTACTCTAGAATGCATCCAAATACCTTTGGTATCTTATAGTTGACAAACTTTGGGTATTTCACTAGGATTTAAAATAAACTCTGTTGTTTTTGAAGATGGACCCATTAGTGTTTACCAGAGTTCAAAAGATTAAATCAAGTTTATGTGTATAGCTCCAAGACATAAATGATTCCCATTTCCCAGTATGCTGAGTGACTCCACACTTTGACAGGCTGAGGCAGCTCTGAAGGCATCTCTGGACAACTGAAGGCCTTAAATAGATAGTTTTATCCAAATGAGATACTGGCAGAGAAGGGGGTCTGCCTGGAACCTGAAGTTGGCTGGATATTTTGTTGCCACTTTATGAATTAACAGAAACAGTTTAAAAGGCTGTGTGCAGGCAAATAAATACAGTTGGCCTCTTAAATGTGTGTGTGATGAGACGACAGACAGACAGACAGAGACACACTTCAGTCATCCAGTAGCTGATGACAAAACAAAAACAACAAAAATAATGACAAAAGAAGCGTAGAATATATACTATAATATAACACAAAATAATACATTATGTATATGTATAAACTGTATATATACTGTATATATTTACAGTATTTACTGTACACACACATATACAGTATATACTGTATATACATATATATATACACACACACACACACATATCCACACATCCTAGTCTGGTTTAGCAGTCAGTGTGTTGTTGTCAACCCTCTGCCCTCCAAGGGAAGAGTTGTACATTGGTGGACGTTGTCCAGGATTCACATCATTTTGTCCAGGGTCCTTCTCTCTGCTACTGTCACACTGTACTCCAGTTCAGTGCCCACTACTGAGCCAGCTCTCCTCACCAGTCTGTCCAGCCGTACCTGCTTCCCCACTACAGAATAGAACAGGACACTGGCCAATACAGACTTGTAAAACATCATCAGCGACATGAACTTCCTTCTTTGGATGTTTTGACAGTTGATAGCTTTAGGGCTGCAATTAATACAACAAAAAAAAATCTTTTTTTTTTTAATTGTTGAAACATTAGTCAAACTTAAGGGAAGAAACAATGCATGATGTGTTTTAACCAGAGGAAAAGAAACCGTAAGTGTAAAAATGTAGTGTAATGTCTTTTTGGGGTTCTGTCTCCTTTTAAAGACATTTACTGGAATATGCGTCATAGTGTGATATATGCTATGCCTTCTTTGGTTAATGTTGATTTGTTTACCAAGAAATGTTTTTTTTTTTTATTCCTTTCAAATGGACTGCACTGAAGTAAAGTCCAGTATTGAATTGGTCTGAACGGTTTCTACTCTTCTGAAAACGTAGGTAACAAGTGCAAATAAATGAGGCAAATAACATAAATAAAAGCAGTCTCTACAACTTTTTGCTGTCAATTATGGTTGACATCATCGCCAGCATTGCTGCCACTCAAAAGACACACACACACACACACACACACACACACAGCTCAGCAGAGCCGCATAAAAGCAAATTGTACCTAATGTTCGTGATAGTCGTTTTCCACATCACATATAGAACAAGCTGCGATACATCGAGTATATTCCATATATCGTGCAGCCCCAAGCTTCAACTAATGATTATTTTGATAATTGAATAATTGGAACAAATTAGCGTTCCAATAATCTATTTTAATAATAAAATAATTGTTGCATACATCAACCAAGCCTAAGACTTTACAAAAGGTGTACAAGATGTTGACAGCCTTGCGTTATTTATAGTTAAAGGGGTTGTTATGGTCTAAAACTTGTCAGCCACCTTGTTGAGGTCCCCTCCCACAATGTTAGGGTAGTTGTGCCCATTTTCAGCCTCTCCTATTTTACTTCTCCTTTTCTGTTTTCTATTATACCAAAAAAGCTATCATCTAGGTTGTGAGCATATACTGTAAGTATTGTGTGGTGTCCTTGGATTGCAGCTTCAATGATAACCATTCTCCGTTTATGGTTCATAAGAGCTATCTCGCTTATGAAATGTCAGTGTTTGGGTTAGGGTGAGTGGTTGTGATCTATGCCCGTACCCTGACTACATTTTTTAGATCTTTGGACTAGATTTTCGCTGTTGTAATCTTTGGTCTTTCGTGTCCTGCACTTGAGTCTCTGCAAACCCCAACATTTAGAAATAAATAACCCCGTCCTTTGAATACCAGTGTTGGTGAAGGTCACTCAGCATCTACTTTCATGAATTTCTAATTTCTAAAAGGCATTTTATAGAATTGATTGAACCAGGATACCAATCATTGTACCCCTTCATTCTGCTGTTTGTATGTATTGTATAATTTTTGAGGAGAATTCATTTTTAGGGCATTGTCATTGCCATTCAGCTGAATCGGGAAGCATTACTGTTTACTTACAGTTTCAAAACTTCTCAAAAATATAAACGGTGAGATAATAAAACTTTCAGAAATGGTTTGTTTAAAGCTACAAATATAATGTAGCATGTTGTAGAAGTAAAGTAAAGAAAGAAGTAAAGTCCTACAAATGCAGCCAAAACCTTTTCACTGCTTTACTTAACTGTTATTTAAATGTAAAGTTAAAAATTCTTTGTAATGTCTCTTTACTGTAGTCCTGCTTGAACATGGCTCAATGGGAACAGATGACCCAGCTGATTCCTCACCTGCCTGAGCAGACCGTCAGTGAGCTCTATCCTTCAGCTACCTTCCCCATTGAAGTCAGACACTTCCTGGCTGACTGGATTGAGGACCAGAGATGGTATGAATCACCCACACACAGGCACTGTAACATCAAAAATTTAACTAAACTACCAATTGTTTTAATATAGTCTAAGAGCAGTGGGCAGCACTCACATGCACATGCAACATCATATGACATTGTAACACATTCAAATAGTAAGAGTTTCTGTATTTTACAGGTACCTTAAGATGGTTGAATGATTAATTCTGAGCCTGACTCAAGGGCTGTATTTTATTTATTTTTGATCAATTTATGATTATGCATGATTATACAAGACCATGTTTGATGTCATGTCAGCTATGGAAGATTTTTGCATCGTCGTCTCGGTCTGAGGATCTATCAATAAAAGTCTCTTTCATACTAAGACCTCTCCCTCTCTCTGTGTTCAGGGAGGACTTTGACCAGGAAACGGTCGAGCGCCAGCTTCAGGCTGAGGATCTGCTCAAACAGATCATCACCATCCTGCAGATGCTGGCTCAGCAGAATACCAATGTGGTGGACAGGATGAAGCTGATGCAGATCAGCAGGAACATGGTAGGAAGAGCAGTGTGTTGTTCCGTAAATCCTAGGATCAGATTGAGGACCTTCTTGGATTCCTGACAGATTTCACTGTCATTGCCTTCAAAATTTAGGAAGTGTTGTGATTGCATTTAATAAGTATTACTTATTATACTAGTACTTATTAATACTGATTAGTATTAATAAGTAGTTTTAACATGTTTATATTTTTGTTGCTGTTATGAGAATAAGCAATGCTTTCAAATCTAACATTACTTCTCAGTTTTTACAATATAATAATAACAATGATGATGATAACAATGATAATTTGCAATTTTCAAGGTCCCAAAAAGATATTTTAATTTCAAAAGAAAACATGTCTATATTAAAAAAGATCGTAGAAATGACTTCAGTGAACAGTGTTGTCAAGAGTGCAACTAATAAGATGTTTGTTTTACAGAACATGTTCCAGCAGCACCCTCTACAGTTTGGAGTGATGGTCAGGGACATCCTCAGGAAAGAGAGACTTGTGATCAGCAAGGCTGTAAGAGTCTACATCACAAATTCATAGGCCTACATATATAGAGAGACATCTGTGACCCTGATTGACCATGTCATGTAGGGCTTTTTATGCAATTACATAATTATCCATCCAGCTTTCTTTCTGTAAATTTGCCTGAAAATTAGTGGATAGTAGTGTGTTTGCTAGCGTTGTGCTGCAGGACCGTTTGATTCTGGAATGGTAATCTAATAACATATCGTGTATCCATGCTTGACCATGTCAATGAATTAAAGCAGAGGTGATGTAGATGGTGTCATTCCAATGGTTCCAATTCTTTTGGAGGGCATTGCAGATACAATAGCATTAAGTCCATAAGTCCAATAATAAATTTTGGCAAAATGCCTTACTCATGATAGTCTAAGAGGTGTATAATCCACAATCATATTCTGGATTTATTTGAGTCCACAGCCATTTAGGGCTGTAAAGGCAAGTAAGAATACTGAACTACTTTTTGATTAGTGGGAAGGCTGCTGCTCTGTCATTGTCTAGCTTTGTGTCAGGCTCAGAATTAACCAGTCAACCCCCCCATCTTTTTATTAAAATGGGAGATTTTGTCTGTAAAACAATGTCCTGGCTAGACTTGGTAAACTTAAGTAATTTGTTCCCTCCTTAATTTGTTGGTGGTATTCTGCAGTATTCTTTTCTTGTACCAAAACTAACTCTCCCATGTCTGCAGTCTCAGACGCCAAACCTTCCACAGCTGCCACACTTCCCTAGCCCAGACTCTGTGCATCCTGTGGCCAACATGTGGGATGTAGACCATCTTGTTGTCAAGGTCCAAGACTGCAGGCAAAAGATCCACCAGCTACAAGAAGAGCTCAACTGGGAGAGGCAGAATTTTGAGTCTGGAGGTGAGAGGATATGAGAATGTGAGCCGGAAATCCTGTTCTGAAATGTACAGTGGAGGATCTTAATGTAAAGGAAATAATAAATTCCCTTAGATTCCCTAGAGTGTTTCAGTTCCTGTTTGTGAGACATTCTTGAGTAAGGCAAAGAGACTTCTGGTTCCTCCTTTAAAAAAAAAAAAGTTTTGATATGTTCATTCAGTATTTACTGATAGCTTCAGGTTAGAGCTGCAAGACATTGGTCATAGATATTTCATTTTTTTTTTTCATTTTATTGTAGTTATTTCAGTGTTTGTATTGAAAAAACCTCGCCCCGGTTAAGCGTATGTTGGAAAGGATTCACTGCCATTTTGTATGTCAAAAAATTTATTAACGTCTCCTTGTAATACGACTACAGTTTTGTTTGGTTTGGAGTAGTTGTGCCAAATCCAGCATAACAGAAACTGGGGTCGTGTCTTTTATTTATTAGACAGAAAGTACAGACTTGTGAAACTTAAACCTTTTCTCTTTTTTCTTCTCTTTGAATTTCCACTGAATCTTCCATAAATGCTGTCTTTGTAAAATGAGTCAGTTTAAATATAAACCCAAACCCACAGCAAAACAAAATAAAAGCTTTTTCATTGAAGTAGTGTGTCAGTCAGCATTCTGATGTGGTTTTCTGTTTTGCGAAGGGCCAATCCAACAGAACGGACTAGAACTCCAGAACTCAGAGCTCCAGAAACTCCAGAACCATATCCAGCAGCTAGAGTACAATGTGAAAGTCATGGCCAAGGTGAGTGGACCTATTGATAGTTGGAGGGGAAAAAGTGTATTTTGAGTGAAGAAATTTCATTTTTATTTCTCAGTCTTGATTTAATTATTTTTGACGTAAATGTAATTATTTTAGATGTAAGGACACACTTTGCTGATCTGCAAATTTTTCTATCATGCATGTGTGCATTACAAACCATGATAAACTTTATAAATAACCAAGAAATCTTTTAACCAAATAACACAAATCTGGCTTCATGTTAACATGATATTGAGAAATCACATTGATAACTACTGTTTAAGATAAGTTTAACTGGATAGAACATTGATTATACTGTGATTTATTTTTAATTGCATGTTCCATCATATAATTGAATATATAAATGAAACTGTGCTTACGTTGAGTAACAAATCCATATGATGCAACTGTAAATATATTCATTCAAGTCTTGCTGTACGCCACCTCTGCATGCACTTCTTCAACAAGCACGTCATACTGCCTTTATGCAATGTGTTATGTTCATTCAGTGAACAGTGGAGTATAATGTGAATATTAAATTCATCTAAGTATCTGTTTCACATTTTTGCTTTAATTACAGTACAGACAAATAAACTGAGTACGGTGCGCAGAGACTTGATTGGTGCTGTGAATTTGTAGTATTTATATGTTGATATCTATGCCATCCATTACAGAATCGTGTCGAGCTGCTGCAGGAGTCTGTGGAATGTCTGGATCATTGTCAGTCAAATCTGATGAGCAGGCTGAAGGAGTGGAGTTGGGAGCAGCACAAGGCCACCATCGGACATCCGTTTGATGACAATCTCAATCACCTGCAGACCTGGTGAGGTGCACCATACAGCCTGTCCCTATTTTGTAGTGTCTCGGTGTATTGTAATGGTCAACCCTATTATTTCACATTGGACCCTTGCAGCCATGAAACAACAAAACAATATTTGAGACTTTTGAATGCTGTACATATATTTCCATTGTGCACAAACTGCATCTCTTGCATTTTAGCCCCATCTGTGCCAAGTCTTTATTTATACAGGGCGTGTGAGGATTAAGTAAGACACCAAAAGGATTTAATGAACATATCTAATGATGGGGACTAAGTTTTTAGTCAGTTAAGGGCCTACAAGGTAAAAACATTGTTTAACTGTAAGTAGTAAGTAGTAGTAGTTATATTTTTCAGAAATGTCTTTATTCTCAAATAATTAATTTTTTAAATTTGCTCAGTAGCAACTGTCCATGTAACTTCCTCTGCTTCCTCAATTCACATGTGACTGGTGATGACAGTGAGCTCTATTTCACGCTATTTACGTGATGCCTGCACGTAACGAGAAGCAAGATCATGTTTTACAGAGGCCATGTGTCTTTCTGCCCCTCTTTTCTGCAGAGAGTGGGGAGACCAAGCGGAGTTAACACTTTCCCTTGCCGCTCCTTTGAGTTTCTATGCTGCCTCTTTCAGGTGTGAGCAGCTGCTTGGGGTTAATGGAAAACTCAGAGAGGAATTAATGCTGATTGGCCAACCAATACCAGAGCTCCAGGAAAGACTTGGGCAACTCCTGAAGGATCTCATTCAAAGGTGGGTGAATCACATTATTTTCTTTTCTTTACAATACATCAGTTATTTTTCTAAGGTTTCCTTTGACAAAAAACCCTTGTGGCTCCATCAGCTCTTTCATCGTGGACAAGCAGCCGCCTCAGGTCATTAAGACTCAGTCAAAGTTTTCCACTATGGTGCGGTATCTTCTGGGAGACAAAATGGCTCCTGGGAAGCCTGTGGTGCTGAAGGCACAAATCATTACTGAAGCACAAGCCAGGAACCTGGGTCAGTTTCCCAGGTGAGTCACACATTCAAACAACACAATACACCATAAATCACCACACAATGAGGGGAAAAGTTCTGAATGAGATACTCTTTTATCTGTAGTACTCTGGGAACACAACAAAAGCAGGAACTTAATGTCTTGGATTTGCCACTTTCATCTTGATTACAGCCAAGTGTTGGAATTTGAATCTGATTAAGACAGGAAACTCCAGATTAGGACAGGATATCTAAAGTAATAAAAATCACAATCAACGTGCTAAAATAAGTTTATATCCCAAGGTATTTTGTCTATTTACCACTACACCAACGATTTGTAAAAGGCGGGGCAGGTCTGATTGTTGTTTATATCTGGGGGTCCGTGAAGTTATTGCAGGTGGTCCATAACATTCACCT
Source organism: Brotula barbata (assembly GCA_900303265.1). Lineage (NCBI taxonomy): Eukaryota > Metazoa > Chordata > Actinopteri > Ophidiiformes > Ophidiidae > Brotula > Brotula barbata. The sequence goes on along the minus strand of OMNV01029078.1, from coordinate 64,562 downwards.
CAGTAATATAATTTTAAAAATTTGGTCCAGGTTTCTGTCAGAGCAAGGTGCAAAATGAATATATAAATTATTTGTTGTACCAATATAACTGGTTATGTGAGGGCTTGAATAGTAGGGGCCAGTCCTAACAATATACTTTGAATTTTGTTAATGAAATTCAAGACTTTTTACATTGAAATAAAATGATTATGCAAAGCTACTGATACATTCAAAGGGGTAGTATTGATAAAGGAGTTGTGCATTTTAAAATAAATTCACCTAAAGGGTTAATAAGGATAAGTTTAGGAAAGGGTGGGTGACTTTTTTTTATTTACTTTGACATCCTAACTTATGAAACAAACTGGGATACCCCTTGACTTGAGTATCTGGCGGCCCTACTTGCAAAATTGTAAGATGAGAGTACCGAAAACAGGCGCCTAGGTGATTCGCCTGATAGAACGCATGCCGCAGCACTGCAGGTTCAATTCTGACTTGTGCCCTTTGCTGCATGTCGTCCTCTACTGGACTTATAAGGAGAAATGCCAAAAAAAATTGTTACATTTTTTTTAATGTCAAGAAACCTTTTAGCTAATGTATGCGGCAAGAGGTTTAATGAGAAACAGAGTGCTGAGTCAAATTTTACAGTCACCAGTAAGGATGTTGTTTTCTTAATGATTTGTCAACACTATTCACTAGTCACCATTTGTAAGCTTCTTAGCTGGTACTGCTTGAAAATTCAAATTCACCAAGCCATGTATTATGTCTTGTTCACTGCAGCGATAACGTTGGCGAACTGATCAACAACACAGCCATCTTAGAACACAACACAGCCACCAAGAGCACATGTGCCACCTTCAGGAATATGGTATGTATTTGTCTTGATTTTCAACATTTTGATCTAATTTTTTTTGTTAAACTCCTACTTTGTCTTTACAGTCAATCAAGAAAATCAAGAGAGCGGACAGAAAGGGCTCAGAGTCTGTGACAGAAGAGAAGTTTGCTCTTCTCTTCTCAGCAGAGATCACCATCACTGGCTGTGATAAACCCTACAGGATACAAGTTGGGCTTCTTCTATTGTTTCCTACAATGCATATTTTTTAGCACAAAAGCTAAATTTAACCTCAACCTTGAGTTACTGACTTGTAGGTCCATCTTCATTAACTCACATTTTTTTAGTCAGATATATTTCCAACCTAGAGCACTTAAAATACTTCAATGTATACTGAGGTAATACATAGAGGCATTTTTAAGGGAAATTAGAAATATCACAGCTCAATCAACTATATATCTTTAAAGATAAATTGCAACCATATCTTCCCTGAACAGAATCATTTACCAATCACTTGAATGAATCTTTTCCAACCCTGTTTTAAGATTACCTTGAACTTTGGAGGAGACATGGAATGAGTTGGACTGTCAAGAGTCAGTTATCAGTTTATTTACTGAATTATAATTATGTATATGATTATAGAGATTATCCTTGCCGGTGGTTGTGATTGTCCACGGTAGTCAAGACAACAACGCGCTGGCCACCGTCATATGGGACTGTGCTTTTGCTGAACGTGTGAGTGTTGCAATATTTTTATTCTGTTTTCTTCTTTTCCTATTCACACTGCTTTTCTTTTCCCTTGCTTTGTGCCCTCCTGACATGATATTTGTATATTAATTAGGGAGCAAATTGTTACTCATTGGAGCATTGCTATTAGTTTAATATTAATAATTTAAGTAATGGCAAATAGTACATTGGAGCGTAATCATCTTTACAAGCAATCACAATTATGGGCCCTGATTGGATAATATTTTTACCTACACTAACATAAGTAAACGTACTGAGATGTGGCTTTTGTTTTTAATGGTACATGTTGATTTGAATCAGTCAAGATTATTTATTCAAACTGTATCAAATTTTAACTTCTATAAATATTGAAATTCCTTTTTTAATTTCCCTTAGATTTTTTTTTACTTGTTTGCCGTCTTCCTCCATCATAACAGATGTTGACTTTTTACCCTGAAAGATGTGAATGTCAGTTTTCTATCATTAGGAAAGAATGCCGTTTGTGGTCCCGGAGCGTGTGCCTTGGAGGATGATGTGTGGGACTCTAAACAGTAAGTTCACCTCTGAGGTCGGGACACACCACAACCTGGACCAGTACAACAAACACTTTTTAGCCCAGAAGATCTTTGACAAACCCGATTTCTCTGGAGACTTCAGCAACATGATGGTTTCCTGGGCTCAGTTCAACAAGGTGAATATGCGTGCACAATGAAATACACAAACACAAAAAAAAAATCTAATCTCACTCTGACTGTCATTCTTACAGGAGGTTCTCCCTGGTCGACCATTCACATTCTGGCAGTGGTTTGAGGGAGTGATGGAGCTTACAAAGAAGCACCTGAAGACCTACTGGTCTGATGGGTGAGGACACGTCTCTGATCTTTCTTAGCTAAGCCATTGGTTGTTGCCTGGTAATGAATTTATAAAATTCTGTTTTCATCAGGCTAATATTTGGTTTCATTGGGAAGCAACATCTACACCTGATTCTCAAAGACCAGCCCAATGAGACTTTTCTGCTTCGCTATAGTGATTCCGAGATTGGAGGAATCACAATTGCTTATGTGTCTGCTACTGAGAGTGAGTATTCACGTGGCATTAATTTGTGCTAAATGTCTTTCCCATTTCGGCAGGGTGCAGTCCTTGTGATAAGTCATTGATAAAAAGTGCACATCCCTGACGGCTGCAATAAAATTATTGAAATTGAAGGTTACAGATGAAGCTGGAGAGGGACCTGATGTGAACACTTTTCACTACTGCACCTTTGGTTTACTTTTACCATCACCCCAGCTTAATGCAAAACTAAAAAAGTCTGTTTAGGTTCCAACTGAATTTCAGGATCATACCTACAGTATAGGAGCTTGTCTGATTACTTGTGTAAACTTTGCACCATTAGTGGTCTTAATTTATACTATTCTATTCTAACTATTTTGTGACCTGATAATAATTTAACCAGTTATTTGCAGCTTTTACTGAAAATAGGTGATTATAAAACTCGGTTCAGCTGTCGCACATACTTTCTTATTTACTTTTTTTTAAGTTAGATATATATATATGCTTAACACACTTTTTATTCCATGCTACACAAACTATCACATCCAATTGCAGCTCTGCTGTTATCCCTGTGAATGCATTCATGAAAATGTTTGTTCCTTCGCTCTCTTTATCACACTTTCTAGATGGTGGACAGAAAATCCAGAACATTCAGCCCTTCACCAAGAGAGACCTTGAGATTCGTTGCCTCGGTGACCGCATTAGAGACATCAACCACATATCATTCCTATATCCTGCTTTACCTAAACACGATGTTTTTAAAAAATACTACACAGGTAATCCTCTACATATTTAAGTGTACTCACACATTCAGTATTTTATTGCTTGAATTCAAGTAAGAGTTCACAAGTGCAGTTTTTCTCCTCTAATTTCCTTGGAAACAGACCCTCAACCGTCACCTGGTGGAGGTTACATTCCTGTGTCACTACATACTAAAGTGGGCAAGTAAGTAGCCATGTATGAACCACCAATGTTCATCTAATGCTGTAGGTATTCTCATTCTCGTGCTATAAACATTTGATTGTTGTGTATTTGCAGGGAAGCAGGCTTACCTTCACCCGGTCATCCACAGATTTCTCACAGCGACAGTCCTCGTAATTGTGTTCCTGATTTCCCCATGTAAGACTGAATTCTACATACGGACACTCGCCTCTGTCTCACTTTCTATTCCAACCACCAACAAAACTCCCTTAGACTCATTTGTCATGCCTGATGTGCATTTACTGGCTACCAACAAAAAATATTACACTAGTTATGTATGTTTTACTTTGAAATCCTACCAAGGTATTAATAGTTCTTAATTATACCATTATTATCAATATAAGAAATAGTATCAAAATGAAGTGTTAATTTTAAAAGACCTAACCTTTGCTTGATAGAATTTTCTCAATTTATATTAAATGGCGAATAAAATTATTTAGAAGAAAAAAACATTTTACATGCAAACCTCATAACATAATTGAGCAGCAAAATGTTGAATATTGAATTACCATAAACTAACAAGATTTTTTACAAGGTTTCTATTCCTTAAAAAGTCTTCAATTTGTATATTCAAAAATAAGTAAATAAGTATTTTTATGGCAGTCTTAAAAGGCCACTGACACATTAAGTAACATTTACCTTGTATTTTCACACAGTCCTTTGTGGAATCTCAGGAAGGAATTTAAAGATTGTGTGTGAAAGTTTGTGGTTTGTATTTAATCAGAGACACTAGAATCAACCAAACCAACAGCAGTGCAGGGGGGAGCACTAGTTTCTGGTAGCTAATGTAGCTAGCAAATTAAAGTTGTGGGAAAGTGCAAATTTAATAAATTGGTTGGGTAACCCAAAATTTGTGACATGATTGAAACCTTTCAAAGACAGACTATGAGGATTGTCGATATTTAAACTCTGCACAATGGGAATCAAACCTGTGGAATCCCACGTGCAATGAGGAAAAATACAAAACCGCCATTAAGCTGTAATTGTCCCATCCTGTGGCCTGCACCTCAGCACAGAGCAACAACCACTTTTGTAATGTAACTAACTTTTCCTACACTTACAGAAACCCTGTTTTTATGAGTAAGATTCAAAAACATAATTTTTCAATATTTCTTCCTTCAAAATGTTCTAAATAATAAGGTTTTCCTAATAAAGAAATTTAATGTTAAATTAAGCTATACAACTTATTTTACTAAAGTAGTCATTTGAATGTTGGACTTGGGTCATATTTCTAAATGTTTTAGGTTATTTATTTTACTTCTGTAAAAGTTTTGAGTATTTCTTTTCACTATTGGATTCAGTAAGTTGACTAACTTTCAATGTTACTCAGCCTTAAATGGCTCCTACTTTAGCCAGTAGTTTTTGAGCCAACAATCTGTGGCTGACAATCACGTGGAACTCTGGTCTTCCTGTCCTGTGCTGCCCCTGAAGAAGCTTAGATTTTATCTCACGTCTTCGTCTGCACTGTTCAGGCATTCGTTCCAACCATCGTTCCCCTCGGATCCCATGACTGGAGAGTCTCCTGTTGAGGAATTTATTAACCCGCAACCCAGTCCAGCCTTCCCTGATGAGTAGGTTTAAGTCTTCATCCTGCAAGTAACAAGATTTACAACACATTTAACAATTATGTTGTTGCTTTAATATTTGTGTGTTGTGTTACCAGAGAGCTGCCTGATAATATCGTCATGGATTTAGACACTATTCTGCAGAATCTGGAGAGCTAGGAGAAGTTCAGACAGGATGCGACATCTGCAAACATCGAGTGGAGACAAACTTACCTATCACCTTTTTATGTAAATAGCGGGAAGATTTGTGTGGACATTGGCCCAGGACTGTGACTGACTCTACAGCATCGGCAGCTTTTAAGTAAACGGAAGAGACCGATTTGACTTCTCTGCCACTTAACATTTTGAATTTGTTCTATGTGAAAACAAGGAATTGTATATAAAGGACAGGACAATTTAGAACAAAGCTCAATGTACAGATTCACTATAATTCTACTATGTCATTTGTCATTTCCTATAAATTCTCCTGGTGGTAGGATTTATTTCAGATTTATTTGTTTGCTTGTCTCTGCATTGCTAAAGTTCATAGGTGAGTTACTGTTTAGATTGCAATGCTTACACATCAGCTAAACACTCAGCTACACGATGGTGAGATGCCATCAGCACGAGAGGCGAGTTTTTGAATGAAACATGTTTTTTTTATATGCATAACCATTTCTGAGCATGTAAGTGTCAGTCTGTCTTCTCTATATCATTTTATACAGTTATGATATGCATATTATGAAAAGATTCATTAACTTTGGACAATCGATGTTTATACAGGAAAGACTAAAATATTAATATTGAATCACAATCAAAGCCCGGCTCGCACCTCAGTTGTAGGCAACTGTCATGTTTGTCTGATTAAAGACAATTTATTCTTCCTAGAGACCTGCCTTTATTTTGTCACTGGTTGATGTGTTTAAAAAAAAAAAAAATTGCGGGCCTCATTATCAAGTCCAAGTCATTTTACTTAAGTATCAAAAGTATTTTTCAGATAACTGAACTGATGTATTGCAAGTAAACTTAAAAGAATTAGTGATCCTCTCAGTTTATATTTTACAAACATATCTAGATTATAATCTCAGACCATGTGTCTTTAAAGATAAATAGCGACCACATGTTCCATGAGGAAAAGCCACTACTAATCACATCGAAGCTTTTCAAATTTGATTTTGATGAGCTTTAATTTTGGAGGTCACACATTAAACAAGAATTCATTTTACAACAAGTATCCAGTTTTGACTGAATTTAAGTAAAAGTAGATTTTCCTGCTGATACATAGTCAAGTAAAGGCAATGATTTGCAAAAAAAGTTTATACCCCACTTAAATGCAAAGTCTCCTAAATCACGCTTAAATACTGGAATTAAGTATTTTTACACCACACAAAGGTCATGTTTATTAGAACGCCTCAGAAGTAAAAACTGCTGTGATCTAAACGTTTTACCATGACAGATAAACAGGCGGGTTTTAATTCACAAGGTACAACCACATATAAATGTACTAAAAATATTAGCTTTGCCGAACACGGTGAAGAATATTTCACATTCTGAGCGATAATGCCCTGTTTCCGGAGTGTTTTTTTCTTTCGTGACTGACATCTAAAGTTAGTAGTGGGTAATAACAGCAGGTTGCAAAGAACCAGCCCCATAATGCAAAATGTAACAATCGCAGAGACATGATGTCAAACCGGTTCGTTAAAACATCAAATATAATAAAATATATCAAGTAAAAATGCCAAAAACGCGCAATGTAATCCCCAAACACTTTCAAATCCCATCAGACCACCGACTTCGGGTCCTTCGTCTAATGGTGTCTGCTCCACTGCCTGATTGGAATGCAGCGGTAAACTCACCGCCAATAATGACTTTAACAAATCGTGTTTGTATGGCGACTGCCATGTCCTACACTCTGAATCATCTCCTAACGGGGTTGAGGTGGATTATCATTATCATACCATTATTATGGCACTGTGTACAACATTCAGATTTTAAGATAAATTATGTCATTGGTCAACATTTTGGTGTTCACTTCAAACCGCTATCTGAGGACGAATGGATGGAAGAAATATCCTAGATGAAGCGAATGACTTAATGTAATTATTCAAATGTCATTTATTTTGTTGTAGGGCCATAATCATGACACTTTAATTTGCTCCTTACGATGCTTTGCCTTTCAATTTTACTAGTATATGTGTAGCACACTATACTGTACACTTAAAATCTGTTATATAAAGTAAGAGTAAAAACAATTCACGTACTTGATTATGTTTCAGGAGACTTTGCGTTTTAGTAAAAGAGAAATATTTTTTCAAATTACTACCTTTACATAACTACATATCTGAAGGAAAATGGACACTTTTACGTCACTATTTGTGCCGGTGATGCGTTACTGTTTACAAAATGACCGATTGATCAATATGCAGACTGAAAAAAAATTGATTTGAAGTTTGATTTTTATGCAAAGTGTGACGTTGGTAAAAATCCCATCAAGTGTACAATAATGTTTATCTTAGTTGTTTTGGATCAGCTTGAGTTCTGCCTGTATATGATTATCTAAATAAATGAGAAGTTCAAACTGAACACTACATAGAAAACTTTTTACAGTTTAACTCATTTGATGTGTTCTCCGAAGTTCAAGCTCATCTTTCAATAAAGTTTGAAAAGACTGGTCACTAATAGGTAGTGCAGGTAATGTTGGATTAAGCAGGGAGTAAGCAAGAGTTTGAAAGTAAACAGCCCATAAAATCCTAACCCATCCTTCCGTTAACTACGAGCCGAAATTATTATCTGAGATAACGTCGGAAAAGTAGTGTCACTCACGCACGCGCCACTGAAAGTACAAACATGCAAACGCCACACAGGAAGCTGTTGACCCCGGGACTCGAACCCACGCCTTGCGGTGAGGTAAGAATGCTAACTATTAAACCACGTCTTTTCTTCATCTGGAGATCAGCAGGTGTAAATGTCACCTAGAAACCTAGCAATTATTTTACTTTAACTCTCGATCCTTAAGGACAGTTATTAAATAAAATTTACTTATATTATATATATATATATATTTAAGCAAAAATAAACATCAGCGGCTAAATGACTTTTACTAGTTTGTTTTCTGACGGGTCCATTCTTGCAGTTCGAACCAAGCCATTTACCATGAGGCATTTGTACTTTTACTCAAACATAACTTTAAGGTACTTTATCCACCATTGTTTAAAATACCACACCAAACACCGTTTTCTTTCACGAAACAATAGTAGTTACTGACGGAAGTCATGACATTTTAAATGACTTACCATAGTGAGTCAGCTCGTCCTCACCTGGAGCTCCATTCTTCTCTGACACGGAATCCATACTGACAACATTTTCAAATTCTTCACGGGAATCAAAAGACACAGTTAGAATTATTTTGTATACACTGTATTTTGATACAAACACCCCTTGTGTCTGCTTTTGGTTTGGTCTGGTGTCATCAATTTTTCCTCCTGAGCACAGCAGATGTGTTTGATTTGTGCTAATTAAAGTCAGGGGCGGGGCTTTATCGGGCAAGGAGGAGCATTCATTTCAATTTTTTTTTCTTTATTTTTTTTTTATCTGGTAGACAAAATTTTGATTTAACATTGTTTATTATTTATTTTTATTTTTTATTACCTTTTGGTTGAATACATTCTTACAGAAAGTATTTGTTTTAGACTAAGTTAAATGAAGACTTTGACTGGAGAGGGATTTAAAATATAGCGAGACACAAATACAAACTGGAAATTGATTTAACCCTTAAAAACAATTAATTGGTAACTAATAAGCCTACTAGATTTCACATTAGAAACACATTTATAACAGAGTATAAGCAAAAAAATACTTTTGGTATCTTTGGTTATTTCAGTATTCATGTAAAATAAAACTTAATTTACAAGCTGTTGTTTGCTCTTGTAAAACATTCATTCATACAAAACATTCATGTTTATTTTGTTTGTATAAAACTATATGTTAAAATTGTGTGACTTTGTTAAGTTTAAAATCTTTTGGGGCTCCCTACATGTTTAGGAGCAGTCATGCTATTAAAACATGTAAGCAGTTACTTTTCACATGACTTCTTTTAGATTTTAGTAGATCAGTGAACTGGCCTGGAGTTCATCTGGATGAAACAAAATCAATGTTGTGTTTAAGCCAAGTTTTGCACTAAGCATCCAAAGTAACCATATGCTAAACGTAAACTGATTTTTGGATGAAATTCTAAGTATTAAATTAAATTAAATATTATATTAAAATATTTTGAGTCTGTTTGCAAATTGTTCCCTTCCCTATTACACAATATTACCTATATTTCACAAAAAAATCTTTGTCATCATTGTCTGTAAGAACACAGAAAATGCGAAATGATAAAATCCACTGCAGGAGTCTCACCTTTTCCAACCAGCGGTTTTGGATCGGAACTTGCCTGAAAGTTGTTCTTCAGCCTGGAAATAATGAATCAATAGCACAACAAGGAAACGTGAGCCATATGGGTTATCAGACAAAAGAAAAGAAGAGGAAAGAAGGGTACTTTATTGAGCCCCTTAGGGAAATTAATTCTTTGCATTCTTACCCATCCTCAATGGGGAGCAGTGGGCAGCCAACATGTGCTAATGCAAACACACACACAAAACAGCACCCAGGGCCCAACACCAGATTTTCCACCCAGTGCCTTGGTCAGGGGCAATGGCAGGAGTGATTAACCTAACACACACATGCTGTGAGGCAACAGTGCTAACTACCACGCCACCGTGCCACCCTTACTTGAATGGGTGCTTGGATACCACGTTTACCAGATTCAGACACAACAAATCAGAACTGTGGATCATTTGTTTACTGTCTGTCCACGCAAAACAGCTTGTTCTGAAAAAAAAGACAGACTAATATAAAGCATAATATGGGTCTCGGGGTCGACCACCACACCGTTCTGTGTGGAGTTCTGCATGTTCACCACGTTTCTGTGTCGGTTCCCTCTGGATGCTCCAGTTTCCCCCACCCACACAAAATGTATGTGCATTAGGCTAATTACCCCTTGACCAAGGCCTGGGCGGAAGATCTGGAGTTGGTCCTTGAGCGCAAGTGTGTGTACGTGTTTGCTAATTTCCCTACAGGGACCAAAGTATTGTTCTTTCTTTCTTTCTTTCTTTCTTTCTTTCTCCCTGTAAGTGCAACTGAGATCCAGGTCTCATACGCTGACAAACCTATATTTTTATGAGATAAATCTCATGTCTGACTTTAGCTGTCGTGTTTGGAATCCTAGATTTCCCTTGTTTTTCAGCAGAGAATCTAAAAGAAAACAGACAAGCAAAAAAATTGGAAACGTGAGATTTTTTTTTGGATTTGTTTTTTAAATGTATAAAAATAATAACTCCATGGCATTATGATTAGGAAGTTATGCTGTGTGCACGTTGGGGTTTGTGTATGCTGGAAGTGACATCACTTCCATTATCCATCAGCCAAAAAGGAGACATCAAATGACTGGAATATTATATTTTCTATCCATCCAGTTTCAACAATCATGCACTGTTTAAAAAACTTTACACTGTACATCAAAAAGCTTTTCCATTAGAAGACAAACTCTAATTTCAATTTGTCACAAAATGTGAATTCAATGCAATTACTGCCAGAAAAAAAAAATTGTACTGTAGATGAAGGCAAAAAATATTCATCTTACACGTCTAGCTTAAAAACTGCTCGGGAAAATGTCAAAATGCTTACTCCCCATCACCTTCATTCCATCCATGACCATGAGGAGGTAGGGCGAATGAAGGTGGAATGGAAGAGAGAGGGGTAGCAGGCCAGCATCAAACTAAAAAATACTAAAAGATTCTCCAATTCTTTCTTTCATGTATTGAAATATTACCTGACATTTTTCATCCTGTACAAAAGTGTAATATCCCCACGTCAGTTTTGTAAAGAGAAGGCACCAGCTTAACATCAGCAAACAGCCATGATATCTCACAGACTCGTTCATTTTTAACCTTGAGTTGATTTAAATACACAATCAACTAAAACTGTTTGTTCGTCATGATAACCTGTCAGTTTTGCTCTTTTTGTTTTTCCATGGCAGACACACAAAAGTAAAGGCAAACCAAGTATCACACACCTGTACAAAATCTGTAATAATCACTGTTCCAAAGCAAAACTATGAAGATAATCATGAAAGTGTAACCTAATACAAATACTGCATAAACTGTCACATTGTGGCACAACCCTACAGTCCCCACTGAAAATTCTAAAGGTAATTAACTAGGAGGCAATACTACTACTTTGTGTGTAAATGTAACTGCATAGAATACTGAGCTCAGAAAAGACCAGGGTTTAGTGTTTTGTGTGTTTATTTTCATATGAATATGAATGTGTGTGCGAACTATTTGAGTCAGAAACTCTCAATAGAATGAAATTTGACTCAAAGCCATAAATTAATAGCATCGGATATAAAGCATGAACAAAAAGGCAAACTAAATAAGTGGTGAACTTGAGAATTATACTTCAACTCTTGAAATATCAATGAGGTCCCAGGAAAATGTATGTCTCCAAATAAGCTTACAAACGTAGGACTGTGGCAATGAAAAGTGAGAAATAAAAATGTTCAGTTAAAACAGGAACACGAGCATGCATGCAGCGTGCACACGGACACGCGTGCACAATCACAGTCACTCACACAAACACAGACCTAAAGAAAAAATGGAGCCAAATAAAACTTGGTAAATTTCAACATGCACATAAAACGGAACGAAAGGGAGAGATCACACGAGATCAAAATGGAAAAGCATGCAGAAGGCCACTGCTCTACTGTAGCTTCACTCCTAGCAGATTACAAAATAGGGAAGGCAGAGGGAGGGGTGGGAGAGCCAGAGAGAGAGGGAGAGAGAGAGTGAGAGTGAGAGACACCTGTCCTGAGCATTCTTAGCCACCTTTCTGGGTCGAATCCCTTCCGTCTTCTAAGCCTCCATCTTTTTTCTACATTCCAAGGGGAGGAGTAGGAGGAGGAGAAGGAGGAGTTGGAGGAAGACGGGGGGCTAGACAGAGGGAAAGTTAGAGATGCTCGGGGCTTTGTATGTCCCTTCAGTGTATTTCAGTTTGTCCATTTTTGGTGATGTAGATATGAAAATGAAAGTGTACTCAGAGGAATCACGGTCTGAGTTAGATGTAGCACGTGTGTATGCAGGGAGGAGGTAAGTGTGCAGATAATCTTCATCTCCAGGTTTATAGGGCCTGTGTCTTCAGCTCAATGGGCTCTCCCCTGGCCTCCTGTGGGCCCTCTGGCTCTGGAGGCCGGGTCCCCTTCAGCACGGCGAGCCTCTCAGAGAGGCCGCGCATACGAGGGAATAGCATGAAGTCGTACAGGAGAGCACCCATGGCGCCGCCGATCATGGGGCCCACCCAGTACACCTTTCATCAACAAAAACAAAAGCCCAACATTACTTTGGTTTTCGTGGATTCGAAACTTACTGTGGTGGTAAAAGATAGACATAAATGATGAATGATCTTACCCAGTGGTTGACAAAATTCCTGACGAGGACAGCTGGGGCAAATGACCTTGCTGGGTTCATTCCAGCTCCAGTGTAATACATCTAAGACACAGGGAGTGAGAGGAGTTCTGGGTTTAGATCGTTGACCTGATGTCGCAATAACAACATTGGAATGTACAACTCAAAACCCTCCAAATTCAAGGTGTTTAAACCATAAAGTAGAAATCGGCAATGTCTCAGAGGACCTACTGAAACATACAATGAAACATATATACAGTCAATTAGCATTATTATCATTATTAATTTTCTTGATGTTTTATTTTAACTATTGTATTCATTTATATTTGTTATGCTTCTTAGCCTGTATTTTTTAATACTGTATTTTTTAATCTATACTTTTTTTCTAAATTGTAAAAGCACATTCAGCTACTTTCAACATATGAAGGGTGCTATGAAAATAAAACATATTATAAAAATACCAGTCATGAGTACATAGTTTTTTCAAGAGACCAACAGTAATAAATCAGGCACATTGACAGTTTAGGCTGTTGAATGTGTCTTGATTCTGCAGCAACGTCAAAGTAAAAAACACACACAAAAAAACATGATGCTCAAAGGCCCTTAAATGATTTCATGAGAATTTTTAAAACGTTAACCTTTAATGGTGAAGTTACGTCTTCCACTATAGGCTAGTTGGAGTGACCCTCCACCAGGGGGCGACAGAGATGGACCTCCTTTTAGTAAGGATAGTAAGTCCTTACTAAGTCGTCCACTGTGTGGTGGACAGTCTGGGTTATGATCTTTATTAAGGAAACTTGGTGGACCGCTGTCTCACCGTTTCTATATTGTTTCTAGTGATCATTTATCAGAAACTTCGCACTGGGTCTGTTTGGGCTGAGGAGCCATCAAATCTGCCGATACAAATGTTTGGGCTTCGATGCCATGGAGCTCCTCCAGGTGAAAAGTGAAGGAACAGTTTAATACAGCATTCATCTTGAGCTAAATATTTTCACAAGCAGGCCAACCAAATGTTGTCTTTATTAATGTTTTATTGTGAAGCTGTAAAAAATTACTAAATTAAATATGATTTAACTGGTAAAAACTTTTTTTTGTTTTTAGCACCCCCGGTTGGCTCTTACCCCAAGAAGATGACCCATCAGCACAGAAAAGCCGATGGCCAGAGCAGCAGAACCCAGTCGTCCGTTACGCCTCTCATCCGTTACGGCAAAGATACAAACGACCAGCTGCAGAGTGAGGAAGACCTCCATGGTGGTGGCCATGCCGGGGCTGATGCCTGACTGTATCTGAAAGACACAGAAGACAGATGGATGAGATAGACATTTTGAGTGTCTAGATAGAAAATGTACATTTCATTTTATAAATTGTTCGAACGCATTGGATGATCTTACTGTGTTGAGTGCCAGGTTTCCCCTCATGTTGTTGGGCGTGACCCCATAGAGCACAGCAGCCCCAGCCAGCGCTCCAAGACACTGGGCCGTCATGTAGAAGAAGGCACGGAACAGGGACATCTGGGAGCCGATCAGGTAGGCAAAGGTAACGGCTGGGTTGATGTGTCCTCCACTGATATGACCGATGGACTGGATGAGGGTGGCAGCTGCCAGCCCAAAGCAAAAGGCAACATGGAGAACATTATGGGGCCCGGTGGTCCAGCGGAGAGCTGCCCCGAGCCCAAAAAATACAAAGAACATGGTGCCGTAGAACTCGGCAAACACCGCTCGCCAGAAGGACATGGATCGGAACTCCCACATGATGGCTAAAAGATTAAAAAGCAAACCCTAAGCAATGGAGGGATGAAAAAATAACAAAATAAAATACCCTAAAAATGAACTAAAAGGAGTTTTTTCCTATTGTTTGGTCAACAAAAACAGAGCCAATAACAAAAAAAAAGATCTGAACTGTAACTAAACCTGAAAACCTTTTCTGCCTGAATTCTGATTTGAATCATACGGAGCTCCTGTGTGGAGCGATACGACAGTCTCTATGCATCTATATGCCAAGCACGATGGTTGTTAGCAGAAGAACGTGGACAGACAAATGTTGAGCATGTACTGCTGACTTTTACTCTCTATACCAGAGCAGGGGGAGCTCGCAGGCCTTTTTATAACAGCATCAAGCCAACACAGCCCTGCTGATCCCAGGGGAGGGGCCAGGGCACAAAGCTACTAATCAAAACAAAATCAATTAACCCTTCTTTTGCTCACTGTAAAGATCCCTCTGAACTTCAAATGACCCTTGCAGGTCAATTCAGACTTTTAGGATTACATAATGAAAAGGTCATTTATTTATTTAGTTTACAGTGTTGACCTTGCTCGAGCACAAACATAGAAATGTAAGAAATGTAAGAAATGTAAGAAATGTAAGAAACGTAGACTAGGTGTTCGGAAGTGTTCCAAACTGATGTTTGGAACTTCTTGCCTTCCCACCAGGGGCCTTCCAGTGTTCATGGGTCCAATCAGACGCCTGAACAGCTTTTACTGATAGATAGAAAGAAAGAGGGAGACACTCCCATTCAAATCAGCGTTGAATGTGAAAGCCCTCTGACAGAAATGGTAATGACCTTCAAATCTGAAAATACAAGAGCAGTCAGAATCCACCAACGCAACTATTAGAAGTGCATGTTGAGGCTTTAATAACAGATTTAGAAATGTAGTATGAATGACACATATTCAGCCTTTTCCTATTGTCCACAATCATTTCAATGTGTCAATGTACAATCAACAGGTCACATTCACTGTAATCAAAAGCTGTAACAGTGATCCCCGTGCTACAAGCCATTTCTCTCAATGTCTCCACTTGTGTTCTGGATGGCTACACACTGGTTTGAGGCAGCAGAAGTGATTAGGCAGAGATTTGCTTTGTCTCTGCTGGATGGGTGTGGGGGCTCAGGACAGATAAAGCGCAGGAAAATCCACATTTGGAGAGCTAGAGGGGCGAGCAGGCCTGGCATTGAGCTTCTGCAGTGGAGCATCATGCTGACCAGGGAACAGTCGCAGCACGCTGAAAGGATTATGCTGAGCTCACCGTTGTACTCCTTTCATGCATGGGAGCAAAATGCTGGCAGCAACAGCTTTTGCTGCTTTCTATGATCCGTTTGCCTTGCTGGCACTGTTGATTTCACAAGTGTCGGGCTTTCTGTGGGCCTGACGAGCCATTTATTTCTCCATTTATCGTTGATGCTGTACAGCTGAATAAAGTTAGTTTATACTTGTCAGAGTGGATTTAAAAAAGAATCTACAATTACCCAGCGTGATAGTCATTTTTATCACAAAGCACACTACAGTTTGTATGATAGTTCTGTCCCCCTCACATTGGGGTTAAACATGGTGAGCAAAATGATACAATAACACAATCGACTGAAATACAGCACTTTTTACCTAACGGTTTTTATTTGGTTCGTTGGTGCCTTTCTATTGTGTATTATGGCCTCCTAATGAAAACCCGAGTGGTAAACCACCTTTTTAGCAGTTTAAGACCACAGTTTAGCCTTACAGGGGAGGGTCTTTAAAAGATGCTTGCATGGTTTTTTTCCTGAGTCCAAATTGCTGACAGATACACTACATGCAGTGCCAAAACTGACCTGCAGTCACTAAACAGTGGTCGGGTTACTGCATCAGAAGTCAAAAGTCAGATAGATGTGTAGTATGACTTCAGACTGTTGATAAGTTCAAGCTGAACAAGTCTTAATACACTAAAAAGCTGCAATAATTGTCAATCATTCACCATAAATTAAAAAGGCAAAGTCGAGCTTTATTTTATTAAAAGAACTTTCACAACCACAGATCAAGCAGTTTGCCATCACCAGCAATCAAGCTAATTGGCCAAGAACAAAACTAACACCTTCATCGACTGATAAGTAGTTTTAACACCATGCGAGTTCCAATCTAATAAAAGCTGTCACCTTTTTGCAAACCCCTGTGAATGCAGAATCGTGTACTGCAGCTTCCATGCTTACAATAAACCAAATACATTCAAGGATAACACAACAGAATGAAATTCCAGAATCTGCTTTTGCTTTTGACTATTAGTAAAAACAAACCGTTGGTACTTCTGTAGTAAACAAGCATAGTTCTGTGGAACACTGGCATCACACGGTGGTCACCAAGTGACATTTCACGTTCATGTAGACTGAACCAATGCTGTTGGATACTAAAGAATGCTCTAAAAGTAAGTCGGCTCCTCACATCCTTCAGATTAGTGTAGCAATAAAACTATTTTAACCATTTATGGTACTTGAGAGTGATGCTTCATTAAAGCATTTCGCATGTTTGACAGTCGGAAACAGTTTATTAGAAATATGAAATCAAAAATCCCCACAGCATTAAACAAACTCACGTGTTCAACACACACTGAATCACACACATTTGATAATCGTAGCTGCAGTGATAAGCAATCAATTTACAAACACATCACAATGTGTATTGTCAATTAAACCTGTTCAGATTCTCCTGATATGTAACCTTGAATTTCTGCCTTCACCTCAGAATGCATATGGAAGAAAATTAAATTTTATCTGCTACAACATGCAATGTTTTGTGTACACTGGCATACTAAAACAAAATTGTGTATGCAAAGGTTACTGATAACTGCAGAGGAAGTTTGTACCATAGTTATACCGTACCATTGTCTCACCAAAAGCTGCAAGTTGCACATGAGAATTGATTTTGAATCCAGAAATAAGGGCCGTCAAATGACTGAAATGTTTGATTGCAATTGATCATATATGTCTAGTTAATCATTATTTACATAATTTTACCTAACAAAAGGGTTTTAAGTGAAGTGTGTTTGAATAAATAATGGAAATATATGCTTCATCCAAATTTATATATTTTGCAGCAATTCGAACAATGACTATCCCACCAACAGGAGTTTACAAAAGCAGATGAACACAGCACAATTAAAAATCACTTATCTAACCAAAATGGACAACTTACCCAATCACATTCATTAATTTGGATCTATGGAAGGTTAGAGCCTTATTATAGTCACTCACACACAGGTTCCGAACATGACTGAAAAGAATGATCAAATAGATTCACTTCCAATAGGCTATGATTCAGCCCTTTTAACCGGTCTAACAACAGTGTAAGACAACAGGTTGTCCCATTCACACACTGTGCATTATTTTCTCCCTCCCCTCTTTTTTCTCCCCTCACACAAGACACACTTGGTAGGTGTGCGATTTATCAAATTATCAATTTGACTTCCCTTATTGAAATGTTTTAAAATGGTTTTCAGATTTTGGTGTTGTAACACTGGAAATCCAATTTTCAATTAATTATTTTAATTAAAGTATAAGTGCAATTTACATTACAAACATTAATAGGATAAAAACTGTTGTCAAAAAAAATCTACTTTTTGAAAATAGGCGGTGAGTTGTTGTTATCATTAGAAATAATGTTCAATACATGAACTGACATCGCAAGAAAAAAACAGAAGGTGTAAGACATCAGCATGTCCCATTATAGTCATTAAAGTCAATGAACAATATTTTCATTTGAACGACACTGTCCATGCAGAACAGGAACAGCAAAGCAGAGCACTGTATATACCACTAAGGATCTCTGTGCACGGCTGTATCCAACAATTGCTCCCTGTATTCCCGGGCTTTTGCTTTGGAACCTGCAGAGAGATGAAATGTCTTCTCCAAAATGGCTGCCAACTCATTAGTCCTTTCCTTCAACCGACCTGTGACTCTCGTGTTTACAGCTGAGGTGGCATCCAGTCATCTACTCAAGGTCTGGCAGTTATGAAATCAAGCAAAAAAAAAAAGGCTGAATTAATAATAAAACCAAGTGAACTACCGCCTAAAATGCAGTGCATAATGTGATAAGCCAACCGCACCACGAGGGTTTAGTCATTTTTATTCCACCATCTTCAGGAATATTACTTACTTTCGTCATCACTGTCTGCTGAATCGCGCTTAAAATGAAAACAAACACAAAAATAAACATAATTTGATACACATCGTTATCTGCTATAAATCTGCTTGACTTTGCAATGTAGGTTTTTCTGGATAGTTAAGAACATACCTCTTCCTCTTCTGTACATTCTAAGTCTGGCAGATCATCTCCACCCATGTTGTTCATCATCTGCATGATTATACAGAGGGCAACAATCAGCATGTCAGCACCATGTCTTACTAAACACTAAGCAGCCTATGGGCTCGCACAATATGGGGAAACAATTTTAACCATAACATCTCAGTAAACATAATGTAATCCACTTTGAAAAATCTACCATGTTGTGTCCTTATGTTAAGATACTTCATATTTGTAGCTGTGCTGCTGTAATCTTGATCACCACCAGGTGTCAGTGTAGTGTTGGGAGATATTTTTCCTTTAATTATAAGTTTTGTGTTCAGCTAGCCACTACTTGCTTTATTGACCAAGACTTGGCTGAAACGGTCTAAGTTATTCAATGAACAGCTGACAAGCTAAGATAAAACCCCACCCCCCAAAACCATGACGTGTGCCTATGAGATGTACTAGCATAGCAATATGACAAGATTTCTCTTTATGTCCACTTGTTCCTGGCACCTTCATGAAAATCATTAATGTTTACTGGGTTGTTTTCTTTTTCACATGTAATGCTCCATATTGGCCAACACCCAACAGACAAATTCTGTTGGGGCTAAATACCGGTTCTATTCCTCTTTACTGTGAATCTCTGTAAGCCCTGTCTACACCATTCTGTCTTTTTCATTTTGTACTTAATAACAACTGTTATCGACCTGTCCATCTGTCTTAAACAGCACATTTGCAATGTGAAAATTGCACATACAAAAGATGTGATTAGGATGGAAATCATACAGTGTACAGGCCTTGCAGCAACTTGGTTAGTTACACCCTGTATTCCAATCCAACATAAAACCCTTAGTTTCTGTGTGAAGTATTGATTCAATAGCTTAGGCTACAGTTAGCAGTGCGGTTATAAAAGACTGCACTATATTTCAAATATTCTCGTGTATGTAGATGGTTTGGGCAAAACATCATACAATTCTGTACAATACAGTCTGCAGCACCACCAACCATGATTGAGTTGAATCAACACTTATCTGACACAACAAAAATTGAAAATTAGGTAGATTGTACAGCAAGGATGTTGTATGGAAATGCAAAGGTGCACCTAATAATAAAAATGAATAGTAATATAATATATTTTGTTTCTTTAGCACCTTTCATAAATTGAATGCAGCTCAAACTCATGAAATTTAGACATGAGAGGATAAAGAGGCCACTGAGTGCACACAAGAGGTAGCTAATTCATGGTCAATATGCTTACCTCAGAGAATTTGTCAAAACTTGACAATTCTTCATCTGAATCATCTTCCCAATCTTTCCAGTTAGTAAAATCCACACTCAGCCAGTTGATCTAGAAGAAAACATATTTGTTTAGTTATGACAACATTTACTATAACATTTAGGCAGTTTTAACTATTATAAATAACAAAGTCTTTCAGTGAATGATCCAATTAATTGATGTACTTATTTGTCAAAAACAGCATTATAATGTATGCAAATTTCTTAAATTTGTAACCGTGTTCATTGCTGATCCTTACCAAATGGGATTCCAAGATAATACTTTGTTTGTTAGCTTCCTGTTTCCTAAGCTGTTTAGTCTATACTGTTGGCATTCTAGTTTTCTTGTTGAAAGAAAATTGTGAAATACAGTGTAATATTTTATCACACTTGACCACAAAACAAAACATGCTAACAAGATGAAGTGAGTAACAGTCTAAAGTGATTTGAGCTGTCAGTGACACTACAAGGCCCTGTATAAATTAAAGTTACCTTTGTCTTATCTTTGGTAAGGCGTGGCCATTTCTTCCCGGCCTCAGCTTTTCGTAAACAACACACCACAGACCTGTCTGTGCGTCTGTGTGTGGATAGCTGTTTGAAGTGGAAAGGGATTCATAAATGCCATCAGTAAAATGTGATCAGCTTTCATCATAGCTCAGGTGACAAAAAACTTACCTTTTGGTCAATCTCCCCATAAAGGTCCAAGACATTGTGGTGTTTGATTTTGTCCGTCCCACTGACACAGCTATATGATAAATAGAAAGAAATCACAACTTTCCGTAAAAACAGAGAAATTGCAGCGTCAAACAGTATTCTTTGTTTTATTTTTGTTCATATAAAGATACAAACTGGCTGACTGTGCTCTTGTCAGAAGTATTGCCATTTTTAAATGCTATGAATGAACAAAAGCTTAATCTTCCAGGATCTTACCTGAAATCGATTTTTGTCTTGTCGAAACTTACTTTCACATCTTTACTGTCCTCCAAGCAGAACTCTACATGAACAGAGTCCGGCTTGTCATACCATTTCGCAGATGCAGCGTTCCTAAAGACAAAGAAGCAGCAGTGGGAATAAGTGACTTGCAAAAGGCCGTTTCACACCAAGTTAGATACAAAAATGTGGCACAGATTTGCAAAATATCCGTCCGGGAACTAAACTATGTGGACCATCCCTAATTTTAAATCTTTGCTTTTCTACATTATCAACAGTTAAATTCAATATAATACATATGAATATGATGCAGATTTAGTGTATTCATGAGTGCTTGAAATAGAAACAAATGGCCCAGCTGCTAGCTGGTGTGTCGAAGTTGGGAGGGGCGCTACTGGACGAGATGCATCCTATTGTGGGAAAAGGCGCAGTATGTTGCCATGCGCAAACATGGGTTTACTGTATACGACTTCTCAAATTGTGACTTTGATTTCGAATAACTTCCTGCATTTTCTTGTAAAATTTGCAAACCACCTCATTATGTTTGTTATCTTGGGATCGTTTACCAGGAAATGTCTTTTTTTTTTGTAGTTGCTTCGGACAGACTTCAGACAAATCAAAATACATTTCCCATGATGCAAATCTTCAGCACGCAAAAGGCACTTGTCCAGGAGAAAAAAAGTACAGATATAAATGAGTTTCTTCTCTTCTGAAAAAGTGGGTTACACTTATATACACTTACTAAAAGACGAGGTTAACCAACTACTGAGTAACAGGAATGTAGTGAAGAGGAATTTAATGCGACCATAAATGATAGAAAAACTCAACAGAAAGTCACTCACTGTGCTGAATAGGGATGCAACGAAGGACCATTGTAACAGTCGACTGGTTACTGACTATCGAAATGGTTAGTCGGCTTATTTGATAATGAATCGCACAATTACTCAAGGGCTGTTATTTAGCTGTTCATTTTTAAATTTAGCTTGAGGTCGCATTCAAATTTCACACCAAACAAAGAAAAAGTTGTTTCATTATCTGACAGAAAACGCTTGTCCGCGTCATCACGAATAGCATAATTCCCAACGCAGTGAGTAAGAAAGCATACAACTGTCCTTCTACCTTCAGATGAATATTGGGATTCCTCAATTAAAATACAGCCTACAAACAGGTGTGGGTGGCAGATAATAGCTGGTACAATTCCCTTTTTCCTCTACATGATGGAGAGGTGAACATGCTTCAACAAACGTGACTACACGTTCTAAAACATGTTTATTTGTGAGATTACAATCAGAGTGCACCGCACTAGTTGGTCAATTAGTCAATGTCAACTTTCAAGCAAATTATCAAATTCTAATTCTCCCTTGGATGCGAGCGTCATTACTTTCCTTTTGTTTAATTTTGTTACTTCTTGATTCTCTCCTGTGTATCAAAGGTTGAGTTTTTGAATTTATGCAAATAAACTTGAAATGGGTCCAACTAATTCATATTACTTTGGGCTCAATAATTGATCTAGCAACGATGGTTATTACCATACAGAGGATGCTCACTTTTGAGGCACATAGATCGTTTCAATCGTGTTACCAAAAGAACCGAAAATTGACCAAATAAATAACTTTCTTGTTGGGATTAAATGTCGTTGAATATTATCATTTCCTGGTCATTATAAACCGGTTGTAACAGTGTTCACAATAACCATTTCCGAATCAAGTACTAGGAGGTGATCTCGTTAAGTTGTTGATGTAGCTCGGGTTATTTGAGGTATCCGTGTGGGAAAATGCTCAAGCGCACTGAATTGAGCTTCCACAAGCGTGCCTTAGCTTACGTCAGCTAAAGTGAATCTTGCAACCTAACTATGACTCCACGCTTTCTGTGCTAACGTTATTCATACCATGTTGACATTAGCCTGCTAATTTAGCCCATTAAGTCTGGCTGAGACCTGGCATTTGCAATTTTCAGATGTACCGATACAACGAAGTTACGAAACCGGGCGGTGCCAACTGAGTTTGAATGAACGTTAGCTGAAAGCAGTCCACATGATAGTCGTTTGCTTGCATGCATCCCCCGCTTAAGCTAACTCGTGTGCTAGCTAAGTTGGCTAGCGTTAGCATATTGGTCCACACTATCTTACACTAGCTACTTGATAACGTTAAGAAATAAAAAGTGAGGACTTACATTGTCATTGTTTGTATTAATTTACGTTCCAATTTAAAGCACAGCTACGTTATAGTATTGTTACGTAGCTTAAGCGCCTGGCAACAATAATTCCTGATAAAACAGATAACTCTACAACAGTCCCGCTGGTCTCTATCAGAGTATCGCGTGTTTTCCGTACTCTGGTGACGTACGGTATATCCCGCCGACGCAAGCACGAGATTATCTTTCAAGGGTGATTCGAGAAACATCCACCAGGCGTTCTGCTTCTAAGACACAATCTAGTGGCAGTGTACGCCTGACTGTCCAGATGACTGTTGAGTAGGAAATGCATATGAAATTATATGGCCCAGAATATATAATTCATCCAGGGGCACTGCAGGTAACGAACACACATCTCAAAATACAGCCACATTACAGAAAAAACGAGTGTTTCCAGATACCACGAGTTTTGACTCTGTAGGGAGGCTATAAACAACGCACAGGCAGCCTACATGTGAGCAGTTATGTTCGACAACAAGGATGTGATTGGTCAATCAACGACACGTGACGCAGAAATGCCATACTTCTGTCTCAGTTTTGAATATGGTTGTATAGATGTAAACTCAGGCTATATAACTCTAAAAAGTTTGAATTTTGTTTGGTCTTTATATCCAATTTTCTTGCATTTCACTGGTCCATTGGTGCGATGTGTGATAAGTTGTTTGATGAAGTGACAACAAAAAAACAATTAGCAGTATAGATAATGGATGGATGGAATATCAAATCACTTCCATTTGTCCATGCCTCAAGTATAGACCATAAATTCAGACTGGTTATGATGCAAACTTTACACTACTAATGCACAAGAATCCGTCAAATCATCTCTCAGTATGGAGGGTGGCCAACACTATTATTGGTGGTAATTTTACTGGTGCATTCCAATCAGGCAGTGGAGCAGACACCATTAGCTTAAGGACTGGGCTGGGGGATGATGGGATTTTGAAGTGTTTGGGGATTACATCAAACATGGGAATGTCTGACTGTGGTTGTTACTGTGAGGAGTGTTGGAATCTTTATCCCAAATGTGTTAGTAACTGATAAATTGTATAATAAATTTATGTTATACAAATTAAACATTGCCATATACTTATATGGCAATGTTTAATTGTAGTATATTTAAAAAAGAGGAATTTGGCTTTTTGTTCAATTAGATTTTTGTGAAGCATAGTTCAGTCTAGCTGACAGGCTGCCTTTAGAAAGAGCCTCAATCAGTCAGTAGAAGAGGGCTGCCTATGGGAGCAGAGGTACTGTTCAACCATTAGAAGGATTATTTTTAAACGTTTGCTGGTTACTATGTCAAGCTCTGTTTTGCAGAAATCACAAAACTGAGTTCTGACTTCTTTGTTTTTCCTCTCCATATCTGTTGTTGAAATCCACAATACAATTACTCTCTGGCCTATTTTACAAAAGCGCTGGATTTCTCCTGTGGTTTCTGCAAATTGTGGCATGCTAAATCTGACACAATCCCCAGTGGACGCATAACTGTCCGCAACACATAAACCCAGCACCCATATAAATGTGTCCGAATGAGACCCATGCACAGCTGTTAATAGAAGCACAGGTCAGATTCAGATGAGATGCCTATGTGTGTATGCTGTGAGGGAGGGTAATTTCAAGTCTCACTTTGTGGCTGAAGGACTCAAGGAGCAGACAATGACAAAGAAACTGGAGTTAGGGTCTGACAGCTGACTTTGAAGGCAAATGAGGAGTCTACAGCTGATGTTATTTAAAAAGCAGCTACAAGCAGTTGGACTTGGACCTGGGAGGAAATGGGTAGAATTGGAATCCAAGCTAATGAATGCGTAGGACACAAGAGATGCCAGGCAGTATGGGATGATGTAACTGAAGGAAGAGGAAGGTTATTGGTTACTGCTGACCTGCAGTCATTACATCTTCCCAACTTTGATCACTTTGGGGAACCAAAAGTGTGTCAGCTTGCGGGTTTGAGGGAAGGCACAGAAAACGACAGAGGAAAGACTTTTGAAAAAGCCTTCCAATGACAGACAGGAGTGCTTGTTGGTACAGGATTGGCTTCAGTTGATAAGGCCAAAGGTAAATAGAACTTTTCAGGCCCACTTTTAGCCTCATTAGACATGATAGGAGTAAGGAAGAAGAATGGCAGCAGATGAGAAGAGGAGGACAGGACCACAACAACCAAGACAGAGGAAGACATTTTCAGCTGAGATGCATGACAGTATTCTGGACCAATATTAACACATTATCCTTCACGCCCACCAAGCCCATTGTCATAAATGTTTATTTATACAGAAGGCAAAGCACATATAGGCTTGACTGATGATTCTTAGCCTGTCACCTGTGGGGGTGAGAAAGGGCTATATTTGTTTTTGTGGAAGTAATGAACTGTAATTATATGTTTTTGCACTTCAGCAGTATTCATGATTTGCTACCCTGAGTTTCACCCTTATATCCTAGAAAATCGCTTGCAATGATTTGAAAGAAAGCTACACCATAACCAGCAGTTGGTGAAGTTATACTTGAGTAAAAGTACAGATAACACATTTAAAAATTACTTTTTTCTATGTAAAATCAAGACAGCAAAAGTCGTTTCAAGCTGCCAATGTTAATTTTACTTAAGTATCCAAAGCATTTTGACTGTGCTCGCACAGACAGCTGCGTCGGTAACAGGTAGGTCGGCCAGCCAATCAGTTCATTCAATCCAAATGAAATGATAGGCTGGGTTTATGTCAGGATTACTAGAGCTACCGATATCGGATTTTTTAAATTTATCTTTTTCAGAGCATTTTAAGATGATTACTTCAAATAAACAAATTGTGTTTTTACAAAAAATTACATACCCTACCTTTAAGTATGCAGTTGAGTAAAAGTCATAAGTACTTTAGTGAAGTATTATTACTTTTGTTACTTGGATACCACAATATTGACTACATAATTTCAACAAAGACTTATCAATAACTCACTCTGGCTGCTTTTAATTGTACAAGTTGCAGACAATCGATCATAAATTAGATGTATAATTGTGATCTTAAAACCTAATTTCCTTCTTTGGTGTGGTTTGCTGGAAAAACGTTTTCTTACCGGCCTAATTGTATCGGTGCTAATTTGAGAGTTTACACTCTTGTAGCTTCATCAGTAAACAAAAGAAAATTAGTCTCCCATCATATGTCTGTGCAAGTTTGCAATGCACCACAATAGCTTTGACCATTTTATTCACATTCTCATAATTAGCTCTATATTACATTCTTTATTATCATCACATTGTATAATTAATCATATTAATTTCTTGTTTTGATTAATTGTTATCCGACCTAATATGAAGTGTTCATTGTGCGATATTTAGATTTTTAATTAAGTTCACTCTGCTGATTGGCTTTCCGTTTGCTGCACGTACGCTGATTATATCTTTAAAGCACAAAAGTTCAAAATGCTGTTCAACTTTCCCCTCTGCATGCCTCTGAAGGAAGAAAATCCACCCCAACATAAGGTTTGTGTTCTCACTACATTACAAAGCAGCTTGATTTTCAATGGGTTTAATAGCTCAGGTTTAATGGCTTAGATTCTATATTATCAGGAGACAAATTATGATGCCTGCACCATAAACAGTGAATAATAAAACAGCTCCTAGGACTCCATAGAGGTGCTGAGGTGTTTGTTTACTGGGAAATGATGGGGAACCCAGCTGGAAGTTCTGGTGCTGTAAGTTGGGAAATTTAACATAATGTCTTGGATAGAAATTTCACTTTGATATGAAGGGTTTTTTTGTAAGTTGAAGTCTGATAGAAACCCCAACACGCTTTATTTCATGTATGACTAAGTGCTAAAAATACAGTGAGGGCGTTTAAGATGTGCTGCCCACGAGGCATTTCATGGCTTCTGCTCGACTAGATACAGCCTACGGTGAAACTGGCAGGTACCTGACCTGCTCATGTGTAGGCTGTGCGTATGTAATCGATGAAAGTTAAGAGGGAAACGTTAACCTCACAAGAATCTATGTAGTTCGACTTGTGGATCTATAACTTTATCCACAAAATGTAAGAAATGATATTTTGATTTCAGATAAATGGAATCAGTTTTAGACAATCGTTTCCCAAATTGCTAAAGGAATTGAGTCACAAATGAGTGATTATGATAAACTTACATGCATAACAGCAGGAATTCACTATTTTAAGGCCCACATTTACATCTTGGGGGAAATAACAGTAAAAATTTAATTAGAACTGATCCAATAATGAACAGAGACACTCAGTAAAACCTTAAATGTACGACTCGGTATTTGGTTGGCAGCAGTGATTAGTGATTATTTGGTTAGTCCACACAAGTGCATACGTGGAAACAAAGTGGTATTTGCATTTGTAGCATCTGTGTCCATATTATATTGGGAAAAACACTTCCACATTCAGTTAGTGTGTGTTATCTGCAGCAAGAGTCAGCTGTCAGAGCTCAGAGCGACACAGATTCTTACCCTGTGGGAAGGAAACTGCAATCCAGTGATGTTGGTATGCATTGCAGACGGCTGAAGCAATTTATCAGCTGACATTAGTCATTTGACAGCAAATTAATCACAGTTTTGATAATTTACTTTGTATTAGACATTAATTCAGTCAGGAAAGCTATCATTTGATGATTATAAGTGTGAGTTTTCTACTCTTGTGTTTTTTTATCTGCAAGACTAAACATGGGATTTTAAAACATTGCTTTTTTGTCGTTAGTAAATTAATCAATCACTTAGTTAAAAATAATATTTGTGAGATGATAACAAGCCTTTAATGATATAATATTTATTCAGTTGAGATCAGTTTGTTGTGTGGGCCTGTATCGGCATCGTAAGTGGTAAATAAACACGACTTAAATGTGTACACACAAAAGAAGCCCCGATTATATCTAAATAGTGAAAATTGTATCAAACCTTTGAAAAGTAACATACATGACGTTTCTGTGCAATGTTTGTATTTTACACTGTCTTGTCAGTGAATTTGCATGATAACTGATTGAATGGGTATTTCCTACATGGCGTAATGGTGTGTTGCGGTGGGTATGAATCTGTGAATCACCCAAAAGTATGATTCACACAAAAAGATATATAAAAAAAATAAATACATGAAAAAAAAGGCAAAAACAAAACACCATTTGTTAGCCAATCGTGTCTGCCTTGTGACGAACTTCCTGGTCACATTTTCTCGTAGGTCCCACCAGTTCTTAGTCCTCAATAATGGCTATTTTTTGCTCCTAATCGACTGGAAGGAGAAAAAAAAGTGGGCAAGAGACAGAAAATGAAAAGAAAGAGCAGAGAGTCCGCGGGGAGGGAGTTGTCACAAATGTAGCGTGGAGGGAGCCAGATAAGAAGAGGAACCACAGATGATATTTACTCCGTGTTACACCTAATTCAAGGACGTAAGAGGAAGGCTAATTCGGGCGAGACCGGAGCCGAGGTTCCGGGCCGGATGAGGTTTCCAACGGCCGGGAAAAGGCTCTCAAAACCCGGAGAATCATGAGCCGAGAACACGCCTGGATATCATGTCTTGACTGCAAAAGACTCGGATAAACCGCAGCAGCACATCGGAAATAAAGGCCTCGTCCGATGGAGCGGAGTCTTCCTCTGTAATCCATCCATCCAACCTCCCTGACAGGCAGCGACGAGCCACGGCAACGGGTGAGGAAAGCACACGACCAACGGGGACACGAAATCATTCTGTCGGATTAGACGAAGAACGCTGGAAGATGTACGATTCGGGGCTTGTTGTGGATCACGGCTCGATCAAAACAGCGGGGATCTGACGTGATCGTTCCAGTCTTTCGGCTGTTCTTCCTCTGTGTTTGTGCCCAACAGGAAGCTTTATTCGCATTTAGGGGGCTTTATGGGATCACAAGGTAAGACTCCATCCAGCATAACAACTGTCACTGTTGAATTTGACGTTTCTGTCGCTGCACTTCCTTGTTTTGACCGCTTTGACGGCGTTTAGTTTCCTTTGTTTACAGCCGGCAGAGACCCACAGCGGCGCAGCGGTGCTCACATCTGCCCGTGTACACAAATCAACCCAGAAACATCGGGAGAACACTTAAAAGCAAACCCTTCAAGGTTTCTTAAAGAATTCAGAGACATTTGTATATTAGTTACACACTAGTAATTGGATATGTATATCAGAAAAGGCATAAAACGTAACATACCGTAACATACATACTGATATAGTTTCACTGTATATTGTGGACTGTTTCTAGCGGGGAAAGTACTCATCTAAAAAATTCTCAATTTCTAGAGAAGTTGCGTCAAAACAAACTCTAAAGTCCATTACACCGCACATTACTTTTTGAAGTGGTGGTATTTATAATCAGCCCCCCTAAATTTCGATGTATTATTTTATAGAGAATATATTTGATCTGATCTATTTGGCATCTTGAAAAACTTTGTTTATGGAGAAAAACCTATCTATATGTATATATGTACATTTATATACAATAAGTGTTCCACTAAGTCATAAAGTCAGAAAGGTGCACAAAATCAACTTGTCCCCAATTGTACATCATGCAAGTATAGAGAATAAATTCAGACTATGGTGCAAAATGTACACAACTCCTCACAGAAGAGATAGAGCTACGATTCTTAAATTCTGTACACAAAGTCATAGTTCATGTAAACTCAGTGTGTATACTGTGTCATGACAGAGGAGCTTTCACAGCGTTTACATCGTTCCTCCAGTCGTTTTCCAGCTCCAATCTGAGCCAATGACTTCATTTTATTTTATTGCAGCCCTCTGCAATATGCACAATGCATGAAAGACTTATTGTGATAACAATGAAAATGATATATGGTTCAGACATAGTTGGTTACCTAAAAACCAGATTGCATTTTCTTTGATGCACATAACAAGCCTGCAGTCAAAAATAACAATAAATGACCATCAAAACAGAAGCAGTTTAGTGTCAGTTTATCTACCAGTGGAGTGAAAGAGCATTTATTGAAATATATAAACTGTTAGTGTAAGTCTCTACATCACTCTCTCTGCCAGGCTGTGGTATGTCATGTACTTTTTCAGATTGAAGCAGATCTTAAAGGATCTAATCAGTAGTCTATCACCACGCCTGTTGACTTAAACTCATAACCTACAATCATCTGTTCATTCCAATTTATTTGTTTAATTTTGACTTTTTAGAATGTTGTGATACATCACACTGATTGTCCCAGCACATTGTCCAAAACACAGAAAAGTGAAAAGTGGCGGGCGGGTGTGCGTGTGTAACCTTATTGTTATTGTAAAAAAAAGATAGAACAGGGAAAACAATGATGATGAAGCATATTAATGATATCCCGTTGTGCATGCCTTTGTTTACACTATGATAATATAGGTCACACTATAATGAGACGGTTCCTTTTCTGTGCAGTTTCCTCTGATGAGATGAGTGTGCGTGCTGGCCAGGGCAGTGATGAGGTGTTGGTGTCACAGGCGGTGTGGGATTACCTGGCTGCAGCTGGGCGGCCCTGGCTCATCGACTTCCAGCACAAGCAGGGGATGAGTGCTGGTATCATTAGACGAGGAGAGAGGGGGGGCTGCTGTGCTGTGAGGCTGCAGCCGGTGGACGGCTCCAGGAGCGCCGGTGCTGGGGTGATGGATGGACCCATCTCCAGCGAGACCCGAAAAGCCTTCATTGACTTATGCCGCTGTGCCCGCAAAGAAATGAGCAAACAAGAAGGTGGGCCGAAGAGGAAGCGGGCTCTGCTGCCTTGCGTTGGGGTCCTTGAACCAAATGGAGAGGGGAGTCTGCTTCCACCACCGCTGCCCCAGCCTCGACGCTCCCAGAGACAACAGCAGAGGTTCAGGAAGCCTGCTGATGAGGAGGCCTGTGCCATGCTCCAGGTAGCCCATAGGAAAGACGTGGACACAGGCATGGCATCCCACGGTGACACAGAGGACAACAGCTCCTGCTCAATCTGCATGGGGGACATAGTGGACAAGACGACACTGGAGAGATGCGGCCACTCTTTCTGTCGCTCTTGCCTGGATCAAGCCTTCAAGGTAAAGAAGGCATGTCCTGTGTGTCGGCTGGTGTACGGTC
>OMNV01029078.1:8827-33479 GCA_900303265.1 Brotula barbata | reverse complement strand
TGATCGGAAACCAGCCTGCCAATGGCACTATGATTGTAGAGAGAGATCCGGATCTGGAGCTTCCTGGGCATGAAGGATATGGGTGTATCTGCATTATCTACAGCTTCCCACCTGGTTTACAGGCGGTGAGTAGACCTGGAACGTGTCAGACTTACTTATACGAGTCAGACACATGCTGTTCAATTTTTCATACAAATTATCGGTGTTAATGATAGAGATCACTAAATATTGATGCATATATGAATTTCATTTTATATATTGCAGGCTGATTATATAATCTATACACATTAAATACCCAGTACTATACCATGCTATACACACATGATGTGCTTTTTGGTACATTTTCTACATTGTCATATTGTTGTAATTTTATATTGTTAATTAAAATTTCCTCTCCGGGATGAAAAAAATATCCTACGTACATAAATGAGATAATTACTCAACCTCACACACTCCCGTTTTCTTCTCGGGTCTCATTAATAAGCGTTGCATACGTACAAAGGAATGCATACAGCACTGTGTACGCACACATTGGGATATCTAAGAAACAATCTTGACGTAAGATGTTGGGTCCTCCACGCGAACTCTGACTCATGCGTACACACATAACTGGAAAAATGTCAAACTGCGTTCCCAAAGGCAGAAGGATGAAACGTGTGAAATTAATACCACTCTAAGATATATCAAAATATTACCTCTCAAAAAACGGATAAAAACCATTCTCAGAATGAATGAAATAAACAAACTTGTTAAAAAAACAAACATGATTTAGGATAGTTTGATAAATAGAAACAGAGATCACGAGAAAGAGATTATTCATTATTATTATTATATTATTACATTAATTCATGCAACAAGTTGCACTGAGAAGGTCAGATGATGTCCTTATGCATACTAATTAGCCATGTGCTTCTGAAAGGCGATCCTCAAAGTTGTTCAATTTGGCATGACTCTGACGCTGTCTGTTTGCGCAAACTTTTCCTTGCAGCTGCATACAGGGACAGAATACAGACAACTAAAACAGATTGAATGTAGATGTGATGTAATACCCACACAATGTGCAGCATCCCCCACCAACTTTCACTCCCTTGATTTGTAGTGCATGAGCTGCTCCCGCAATGTAGCAAAATAGTCTTGAAAAATATATAATTTGTTTAGTCTTTAATGACCGTGTCACTGATTCACAGGGAGAGTATGTCATCCATGTGTGCGCAAAAATAAATCCTACAAACGCTGTGTGTTAAGATCGCACACAGAGTTTGGAACAAGGCGGTGACTTGTGGTGCTGATGCATTGTGTTCAAAATCAACAATTTAGTAACCCAATCACCCAATGAAATCTATGGCTACATTATATGCTGTCTAAATCTAATGTTGCACTCTTAGCTTAACCACTCTTAACCGTGTCCAACAGACTTTGGAGAGTGACTGAGATCTAGATGATATCTACTGTATGTATGTCCCTGCATGCAGCAAAAGCGTGTGAAAACTGACAGAACTGGTAAAATGACAGCAAAATGATGGGCTGCACATGGCTCTCAGCGTTTACCATGATGTCTTCATTCAATCAGTTTGTATGAATATTTATTAGGGGTGTTTCAATGATAGGCAACTGTCGGCGTTACGTGAAACCTGCAGGAGATGCGCCACATTTCAAGTTGATTGTGATTTATAAAGGGAAACCACACCGAAGGACATGTGTGCGCACTGTGTTATAAATCAGAATATTTTTGTGCGTACGTACTTTGTGTTTCATGCGTATGCCATCTTTTGAAGTGAATCCTACGCAGTTTTATAAATGAGGCCCCTCGTCTTATGTTCTTATTAAACGTTACCTAAGGATGCAATACGGGAAAGCTTCAGGTATCTCTCCATAATTAGGTAGACCTGTTTCAAAGCCCCTTGTGTTCCTCAAAATTGGTCTCTCTCATCTCTTTCCTAACAGCCAGAACACCCAAACCCGGGGGTTCGGTACCCAGGAACAGACCGCGTGGCCTACCTCCCTGACAGCCCTGAGGGGAACCGCGTGCTAGGCCTTCTGCGTCGGGCCTTCGAACAGCGCCTTATCTTCACCATCGGTACCTCCATGACGACGGGCATGCAAAATGTCATCACTTGGAATGACATTCATCACAAGACCTCAATATGGGGCGGGCCACGCTGGTATGTGAAAGCTTTTTGGTACTAAGTTTCCATTTCAGCAACGTCTTCGCAACTTCTGTAAGACACGTTTTAGCAGACAAAAGCACTCAGCAAAGTGACAGATGTAATTTAAGTTCCTGACAGGGAAAAGCTGCCACGATGGCTAGATGGGACTGTTGCTGTGGAACTCTCACAGACTCAGTAATGGCTTTTTCCGTTTCTTTTGACAGTTTTGGCTACCCAGATCCCACCTACCTTGTGCGAGTGACAGAGGAACTCCGAGAGAAAGGCATCACAGCAGACTGACAGCACGGAAATGGCAGGACATTCTAGGACACTGTCAGCGTCCTCACAGTGGACACGACTCGACTCCGGGTTGTGCTCTGAGACTGAGAGGATGGCTGAAGTCAAGGCCCTCAGCAGACACATGTCTAATGCTGCAGCAGAGCCCCCCCATCACTACAATAGTTGCTGATCTGTTTGCTCAGTTTCCCCCAGAGTTCAGCTTCACCCAGTGCTACATTTGAGTGCAGTGCATTCTTGTATAACACAATCCTCAACCTGTCACTGTTGGCAATAGGACCGATCTCTGATGCACTCATTTAGGACCATATTGGTGTGTTGAAATTCAAGGTACTTATATATTATTTAGAAAATTAAGTTTAAATATTAAAAAGACAGCTTATGTTAAATTAATGTTGATTTGTACACTGGGGATTACTTTATTTGTTGAGCACGCACTCTGTTTTATTTACCTAGTAATGTCTGTTAGGTCTATAATTTGATTGTTACTAATTATCTGTTATGGGGATGGTACTTTGATTATGTGCCCGAATAGCACTGCTTCAAGAGAAACAATGAATTCTCAGAAGTTGTTGCAATCTAAAGCACTCACAGGCACTTTGGTAAGGGAGTCTGTTTTTCAGTGAAGTAGGAGAAATGAGTTCTGCGTCCTTTGAGCTAATGGATTAGCTTGGTGGCAACAAGGTGATGTCAGTTATTTGGAGGTCTTTATTTGTGTGTAACCTTCAGTTTTCCTTTCTTTTGCTGAAATAAGAAGAATGTTACTCGCTGTCTCATTGCAGCACTTTTATTTTGCCACACATCAGGACTCGCCCTCTGGTTTATATCCATTGTCCACTCTCATCACTTCAAGATGTCTCACAGGTTCTGGGTGCATTACTTCAGTTGCTAGTAATGTGCTTGTCTAATTTCCAGATTTATGACGATGTCAAATGCAAAGGGCATATAGACCACTTAAACCAAATCAAAGGCACAACGCTCTTTAAATATCTATGCCTCTGTCCCTGTTAAACTGGGAGATTTGCCTGCTAATGTTCTCATTACAAATGAGGTTACTGATGTAAATTTATTTATTTAAAGAAGTAATCTATGATCACAAATTGAAAATAAAAATAAAATGTGGCAGGAACAATTGCTTTCAATCCGATTTAGGCTAGGTGGGGGTGGGGGTCTCATTTTGTTGTGCCTTTCTTCTATTCAATGTTGATCAAATCAAGCATGATGTTACTAATGAATGGTACGCAGTTTGGGTGTGTTTCAGTGTTATTTGATAGGTACAAACATTATGTTTATAGCTATAAACATAGCTATAAACTATAGCTATAAAGCTTTAGGTTAAAAACACTATGCCACCCACAAGAATATGTATCCTAATATGTATTAAATTAGCTTCTCCATCATATAGATTCTTGTAGTCCAAATGCTGAAAAAAACCCACAGAATTGAAAAAAAAACTGTGTGAAAGTGCTTTGCAAAGTGCAGTAAACTGCTTGGCTCGTGGTAAATTTGTCATTAATTTGACTGGTCTGATACAGCCATCACGTAATGTTTCTGATTTATTTCACCCCATGGATTTTTGTTATGGGACCAACTGAGGTATTTTGGGGACACAAGATTGTAGTTTACTGAAGCTACCGTGCAAACATTTCTATGCATTACATTACTGAGGAGGAGCCAGGAGAGCAAAATGTGGGAAGGATTGCACATTGCAAATTGATTAAGGAAATGTTGGAGTTTTGATTTTCTAATTGTTTTGATCTGTACTTTGTTGATATTCAAAATAATGTGCTTTACATTTTAATACTTGAATAAAAAAAGTTATGTTTGGGTTTGTGTTGGATATTTAATGAAGGCCCAAAATATAAAGGATTCATCCTAGGCAACTGAACATCACACCCCTGACCATTTGAAAAGTGAAGACTTATGGTTTCTCATCAGGCTTTGACCTCATGATTCTTGTCCAACATGCTGAGCTGAAGTCATCATGCGCCATCTAGTGGACAAATAGAAACCCAACGCCTAATAAATGTTAAAAAGCCAGTTTGGCAATTTAACTGTTCTTTGTACTTGGCTTAATTTACTTTCAAAAAGCTGCTATTTGAAAAATAATCACTGAAATATTGGCTAGTGAAAATCTGTACATTTTTTGGGTACTAAACACTAAACCAAAACTGCATTTCTAAAGTGCATTCATACACACATTCACACACCGACAGCCGAGGTAACCATTCAAGGCCAATCGAACCGGCAACCCTTCGATCACTTGGCCATCACCCTACTACCAAAGCACACCACCCCTGTTTTAGCAAACAAAAATAGTTACAACAATCAGGCACAATAAGACTTCAGAATCATACATTGTAACAGAATACACACTTTTTCTCTTTCTAAGCATTTCTAACAAATCCAAAGCACAACTCACACAGAAAACACTTACAGCAACATTCGGAACCAAAGAGCTTTTTAGGGAGACCTAAAAGAGACCGGTTGCAACAGTCTAACCTGTTGAACCTAAAGTCTCGTTTGGACATGAATCTGCAAAGTCATGTTTTTAAGGTGGTTTTATGACTTGACGAGGCTGTTGAAGTTGAGCTCTGAGTGAATAAGTCCATGGTTTTCAAAGATAGGGAGTCGAGGTGTGAGCTAGCTTTTAGCCTTTCTTCTTTGACATAGAAGACAATTATCTCAGTTTTGTCTTTACTGAAATGATGGAAATTCTGGTGCATCCAAGGCGTACTTAATCTCCAGAGGGAATTTAAATTTCTGCAGTTAACCCATCTATCTGTGATGACATTACATTACCTGCAAATAGATTACCAGCTTCATCAAAAAGACCACTTAGAAAATCTATTCATCACTGATGCTTATTCTGCAAAAACACAGATTTATTTTTCTAGTAATAAACCTATTATTCCAGATTTGAAGGGGTGAAAAGTAACAAAGTTTCGGTAATTTTGAGTTTTTGAAGGCCAGTCTTAAATGTGTTTTGAAGTACCATAAAGTCACGGGCGGGGCTGTGACGCTATGTTGCTATTGACGTC
This sequence comes from Brotula barbata, assembly GCA_900303265.1. Taxonomy (NCBI): domain Eukaryota; kingdom Metazoa; phylum Chordata; class Actinopteri; order Ophidiiformes; family Ophidiidae; genus Brotula; species Brotula barbata. The sequence goes on along the minus strand of OMNV01029078.1, from coordinate 27,994 downwards.
ACTTTCAGAAACTTCCAGCGTCACGCGGTCTGGTCAGGCTGGTTCGGTTGAGACGCGCTGCTCGCGTTCCATACATGGCAATACACACACGGTGTCGTCACATACCGGAAAAACAAGAGATTCATCCGCTATGACTAGCACTAAAAGTTCAGAGGACTGCGCCGTGTGCCTCGACATCATCCAGGACAAAAAAACCTTAAAGTGTAATCATTCCTTCTGCTGTCTTTGTATCGACAATGTGTTTAAGATAAAACCAGCGTGCCCGATATGCAACACTTACCACGGCGTGTACACCGGGACACAACCGGAAGGCACGATGACGGTGAAGCGCTGTCAGCAAGTCTTACCCGGCTTTGAAAACTGTGGATCCATCATCATAAATTACAGATTTCCAGCTGGGATTCAAGGGGTGAGGTGATATTATTTAACACTAATCATTGTTTGTGACAGTTAGTTGTGGAGTGATAACTTGTAAAATCTTTATTTGTCTACCAGAGGACAGTGTAGGCTGTTTTTAATGAACAGCAGCAGGGTATGGGTGTGTTAAGAAGTCTGGATGAGCTACAGCAAAATGGCTGCCATGTTTTCCTCATATCTTTTTCATGTGTACAAAAATTGGAGCGGGATACATGACAAGAGGCAAATTCAATGAAGTGATGTCAGAGGAAACAGCAAAGGGGTGGAGGACAAGATTTGATAGTTGACAGGGGATAGTTCATCTCCTAATATTTACTTACATTTACTATTGAAATTATGATATTTTTGCAATATGCTCTTTCCAACACTTACTCCTAGGTGACAGCGATACGTTGTGGCTTATGTGGATAATCATTTGGAGTTAGATGAACATTGTGTTTTGGCCTTCTGACTGCTAATGGATGATTCACATATGACAGTAATGATCAATTATTGTTGTGTTTTTGTGGAGGTTATGAATCAAAGCTTGGACGAGAGACAGAGAGAGAGAGAGAGACTCTGAGGGCAGCCTAATAGTCTCTATGGCTAAGAGCTTTCTGGGCCATTAGAACATTTAGACACCAATCACTACATCAGCCAATGTGGCTGATTGATCAGTTTGTGATGTGTGTTTCACAGAGAAACAAGAAAACAGCTCACTTCAATCTGTTGTGTCTTTTATCTAAATTACAGCCTGAGCATCCTAACCCAGGGGTGAGGTACAGTCGCACATCTCGTACAGCTTACCTGCCAGCCAATAATGAAGGAGAAAAGGTCCTAAAGCTGCTGCAGAAAGCCTTCGACAGGAGACTCATTTTCACCATAGGACAGTCTGCCACCACAGGCCTGGACAACGTCATCACCTGGAATGACATTCACCATAAGACCAACGCAGGAGGTGGTCCACAGCGGTATGTATTTTGCTTTTATGTTTGCTTGTGTAAAGTGCAAAATAGATTGTTGGCATTTCCCTTCATGTCCCTGCTGGTGCAACATCATATTAGTGCAGAAAAAACTCATAGCTTAACATTTTGCACATTTCATTCTTATTTAAAGCCTAAATACCCCTACCCATTTACAACTACATAAATTAAAAAGCAGGTGCATCAGGCCAAAGATGTGTTTTTGTAACTAAAATGCTACATTTTCTGCTTGCTTGTCTTTGTCTGTTCCAGTTTTGGGTATCCAGATGCAGATTACTTATTCAGGGTTCAAGAGGAGCTAAGTCTGAAAGGTGTGACAGATGATGACTGATTTGTGAATGTTCCAATTCAGGAAACCACTTTGATTAAATGGCTTTAATACTGTGTATAGTGGTCAACTTTGAACGTGTTCCTGATTTCAGGTCTGCAGATGTTGTGGCCATTAAGATGGAATCTTTATAGCTGTCATTTTTTTAAAAATGTTTTCTTATTTTGTGACCTTAGGCCTTTCCCAAATGTTTTGCAACTGTTCACATTAAACATTGCATGTATGCACTCGAAATAAAATAAGGCTTATGGTCAAACTGGTGTGTGACATTTTGAATTTAGTCAGTCAACATTTGGTAAATAGTCTTCACTTTCAATGAGGGTACCTCATTGAATGTACAGATCTTTTTGAACGGTTCATAGTGTGGTGGTGGTAGTTACAGTGCCCTCTGTGAAAAGTAATCAAAACTCTGGTTCTAATTTACCATGACAATATTAGCCTCAACATTTAACACTACATCACACTACACTACATTTCAATCTGCATTCACATTGCTGAAGATGCTATCAACACACAATTACATAATATAGCTACAGTGCCTCTCTTTGTTTTCCAAATAAAGTCCAAGCCCATGTGGATAAGTTCTAGTTTAAACCCTGTAAATAAAGTTAATTCAGATTCTGTCTACGTACATCTTTGCAGTTGACTAAATCAATGCACATGTCTAACTGAAACATTCATTAATGGAGGTGAAAAGTGAGTTACAGTGACCTGATATAAAGTGTAACCGAGACAAGATCAATGCGTTTAAAATGGTTGTTACTCGGATATAGGAGTATAGTTGACAACAAAGTAGACGAACAATCCTGATAGGTAGGAGAAAGAGACCAAAAAGGAAGAAAAGTAGTCATTGAACAACAGCAGGCAGATCAGGACTAAAGCCAGCAGCTACGAAACAAACGACTAAAGGCTGATGATGCAACGAGCTGCAGGTGAGGTGGTAGGAAGAGCAGCTAACAAGGGGGTTGCGCCACCTGGTGGACAGGTGAGAAATGGAAGTTGTTCAAATGACAAATGGCCAAATAACAGCAGTGGAATCCAGATCCCCACAAACAAATGTGGGACACAGCGTGATTTTTAAGGCAATTTTGGATCGAAGTGAAAAAATAAACAAACAATAGACTATGCATGTTAGAGGTTAGGCCTTATGTGAAGGAAACAAATAAGACTACCTTTTATAAGAATGCAACATTCCAATCGCAACTGTAAATATAGTAAGGAAAGGAAGATTAAGTTTCACAGTTCTTATGTTCTTACACAATAATCTGCTTGCATTCTCTTTTTCTATCTCAAAATAGTTATTGTCGGCAGAGAATCTGACTAACGCAATCAAAAGTCATACATTTAGATCAAGGAACCTTTATATGCATTAAAAGTGTTCATAATCACGTTGTCCAGCCTCAAATCAAACGGAATTTCACTCAGTGGTTTTCCTGCTTGTACGTTAAGGGTCCCTCTCCCCATGTTCCCCATGTTTACCTGTGTGGGCAATTTGACTGACATCACACACACAGCCCCGTGGTGACAGCCCTCCATAAACTCCTCACAAAGACAGATTTAATAAAAGGCTTTGTCCTGCAGTATTGTCTTTTGAAAACTAGAGCAAATCATAATGCGGAAAATCATCTCAAAAAGAGCTGTTACCAATCACTTGAATGAAGCTTTACAAACTTTATTTAAAGATGAGCTTGAACTTTGGTGGACACATTGAATGAGATGCGATGAGCTTCATTGATCCCAAATCTGGGAAATTAGTTTTACAGCATCTCAAAAGCACAGGTTGAAAAACAGTGACAAAATCCAGAGCAAAGACACAAACAAAAACAAGAACAAAACGAAAATACAAGAGGACAGATATGTCCACATTAACATCAAACTATTTTTTTTCATTCTTGTGTCTATCGCTCAGTCTGCTTATTGAAAATATCTTCTATTTTAGAATTAATTTTCTAACTAGTGAAAAACCTGTTTTAACCAAAGTAGTGATGTAAAAATATAGACTTTCCTTCAGATTTGTAGTTAAGTAAAGGACAAATTTACCAAAATATTTATACTCCATCATCCAATACATACTTACATAGTGTAGTGAAGCATCTTTACTTTGCATCGCTGGTGTACTCAAAAGAATATGTTTTGATTGATATGATTGTTTTCTTTTTATTTTATCAAATAAAACGATGAGGTTTAAATTCAATAGTCCAGCAGCAAGCGCAATCTATTTCAAACTGTAGTCCACTAGGGGGCGATGCTGCCCTCAAAGAAGAGTGAGATGGCCTGGTATGCAGCTGTGTCATGACAAACCCACAGTTCATCATCACCATTCCCAAATCTCCTAACCCAAAGTCAGTGAGAGAGTATCTGCTACAGATGATGTGTTTCCATGGTGCTCTGGGCAGCCATAATGAGAGAAAAAATATCATCGTATGGTCCACCAAACTCAAGAGCGGGCTTTTAATTTTTGGCAGAACAGGTGTGTAACAGCAATCATGTATAAACAAAGATTCCATTCAAAGGTTAAAGAAATGTATGCAACATTTGACAAATGAAAGTGATATTGATAAATTATTAGAGCGGACACGCCTGAGAATCTTGAAAAATGTGACATTTTATTGATTCAGATCGCGTTTCATGCAGTAAGGCAAAGCACTGTTCTCTCTGTTTTCTGTCCTCTGGGCTCTTCTGCAGCATCAGGTCATCCACTTTATAAACTGTATAAATAATACCCAACTGATCTCCTCAGTGGTAATACTATAAAGATCCAGGATGATGAAAGGCCTTTTAGCCTACATTTATTTCTCAGCTCAGCCTCTTCGGTGTTTTGTGGCCTCCGGGCAGTGCTGAGGCCCAGGATATCAGGGCATCTGCTGCCCTCACAAAGTAAACCAGAGCCCATCTGGTCAACCCCTCCTCCCTTCATGCTTTTCCTATCTGCTTTTCATCCATCAGTCCACTCCATTCATTCCTCATCACCATTCCACTTCGTCCCTTTATGAGTTTCCTGCAACCCCCTCTTTCTTTTATGCAGTTTTATCTGCCAATTCCACTTCCATCTGCTGGTTAGTATAAATGGTATAAATAAGAGGAGCCCGTGCAATATGACCTGTTATAACATGGTGCACCTGTTGTCATTTTATGCCTGTGTATTTTTCATTATCACTGTAATTACAATGACAGACTGAAATTGGTTTGCTAAAATGTGAGGCAAGTTGGAAAATTGAAATATGGCACATGTGTAATAACCCAATACACATCAGGCCAACACAATAAATTTGTCTACTCTAACGTTCACTTTCAGTTCAGTGGCTGTAACCTACATTTGAACTTAAGATAGACCAAGTAAAATGGTGCAGTGTTTTACATAATCAAACATCTCTCCACCTGACTACTGTTTCTTCAGGTGTTATAATTTAATTTAACTTGCCAATTCTATTTGTGAAATAAAAAGGAATATTATCGCCTATGCAGCAGCTGTAAATAAAAATGTAGAGACATTGTGGTTTGTTTGTTTTTTTTTGCAATGTTCTCAATCAGTATGGCTTTGAGTCGAGAATTTACATTAAATTTGCATACAGCAGTGATTTAGTGCTGAGTGACTCTTTGCTCCTCTCTGCAGGCATTTTCCATCTCTGTCATCACCATCTGGGCTGCTAGGGACACCATCAAAGGTTTGCAGAAATACATCCACACATATAAATATGGATTAATGAGTATGCAGAGCAATATCTTGGGTGGATTAAATATGCATCAATATAAATGGACACAAGCCTGTGTATAACATAGATTGATGATATTGTGAAGTCTTCACTGACTGATGCATTCATCTTTTGCCCTCGCTAATGTAATCACAAGTCATTCCATCATTTTGAAGCAGGGCAGCTTGAATTGTCACATTTCAGGGGCTGAACATTTGAACCCAGAATTGTTGATTTACTGTCTGTAGGTCCAATTAGACTGCTCAACATACACTTGAGAGACATGCATTTCAACACGCAACAAATGTTTCACGGTTTGCAATATTTGCACTGGAGATGATGAAAATCATATTGTGCAATTCTGAGCTGTTGCCAAAGCCTGTTGTCATGTCTAAAACCGAGCAGGGAGGAATTTCTTATGTTGGTTTTTTGCTTTGGAGGATTTGTGATGCTGTGACAGTGTATGTGTACATGTTTGTGAGCCTGTGTGTGTGTGTGTGCCACAGTAGTTTTTGCCTCATCTTCCCACTGTGCTCCTTAATTAGAGTGTCTCTGGCTGTAGGGAGAACCCTGGCACATTTCCAGCCTGCCTGCCTGCTTGCCTGCCTCCTCATCCTCTCACCCTGCATTGCTAAAGCCACCCAGCCTCACATACAGTACACTATCTGGCTGTCCGGGTGCAGGCTACGTTAGCCTTCCGCTCCCATCACTGTAATGAGGATGAACTCCTCCAGATGTGCCCTACTTTTGCATTCATTGAAGGCTTTTTATCGTCACCCAATATTGACGGGAGTGAAGATTTTCTAGTGTCTTAGAATTAGCCAAGTTTTGCATTCCAAACCTCGAGGACAAACAAGGACATTTCGGGTGTGTGTGTGTGTGTGTTCAGTAAACGGTCCAGAGGAGACTGAGGATGCATCTGTCTCTGTACGCACTCCTTGTGTGACAGAATGTCGGCCCACAACACGGACACGCTCATTCACTTGTGTTTCTGGCTGTTTGCTTACGAACAGCAAAGTGAAGGTGTGTGTGTGGGTGCTTCTGTTTCTGTGCTTTTTGTCTGTGTGCCCTTGACTGCATCTGTCGATACAATATGTATGGATATGCATGTGTGCGCGTGTGTGCGTTGAGTTGCTTTTTCACATTCTGTTCTCTGATTCACAGCCTGAGCTACATGGCTTTTTGTCTGCCTGATTTAGCAGAACAGACCCTCTGCTTTTCTTAGTAATGCTGACAGATTTACTGACTTATTTTACCAATGGGACACAACAGCAGAGCTGGCAGCCATTGGGGGCTTTGGCTGGGTTATCAGCCTCACAGATTGAAGGCTCCGCACAAGCTGTTCTTCATTAGCGACAGCCAGAGTTTTCACAATATGAGAATAGCACTTTTATCATCTGTCCTCTGTGTGAGATTAAAATGTGTCCAGTAATTACCTCTCCGACCCTAAATCTGGAACAACGGGGAGCAAATGTCTTGTCATCAGTTTATTCTGCTTGTGCAAAAGGAGCTCCATGTCTTACAGCAACACAAGCTAATTTTTCACACATACATTTATTCATATCACACATGATGTCCAATCCCTTAATCCTCAGAGTCTCATCATTACGAAGCTGCAGCACATCTCCATGCAGCATCAAAACATAAAATATTGATCAGATGCCTGAGTAGGGATTGTATCTATAGGAAACGGAATGCCAGAATCCTTTGTTGTCTTTCCTGTCTGCCATCCACTGTCAGACTGCCGTGTGTTACAGTAATTAGCTGTGGCTGTCTGCTGGCAAGTATGAGGTTTCTATCATTTCAAAAACAGATTCTCTCTTCAACCGCTGTCTGCAGCTTTTACAAATGCCTTTTAACTAGTTGGAGCTTTTCTGGTCAAGACATTATAAAAAGAATGACTTAGATTAAAGCCATTGTACACTTCAGAGGTTCCCAAACTGACAGGTGAGGTTGGGGTTGCAGCATAACACTATGTCCTCAAAGGGGGGGTCTAACGGATTGTCAACCTTTCAACTATTTTCCACAAATACATCTTCTGCATATTCAACTGTTAGGCTTACAACCTGGCTAGAGTACACTGGAAGATTGATGTAACATGAAAAAAACACATTTTACTTACCTGGCCCATTGTGGTCCCAAGGGACACAATGTCCCATTTGTATTTTTATTTATGGACTCTGGCAAATGACTGATGGCAGGTTAGCATGCTTCCAACAAGACCATTTTGTCATGTGATTCATCTTACCCACTTGTTAATCCTGCAGCTGTATTTAGTTCATCTTAACTGTAATGAACATTAGAGTTTTTTTGTGGTTTTCAGAGTAAATAAACAAGGCATAGTAAAATTACACGCGGTGAGAAGTGAATTCTGCATTCCATGGGCAGTAACTGGACGCCTGCCCATGGAGGGGAATAGAAGTGATGGAGCTGGTGGACACTTGGCTCAGGCCACATCACTGTTTGTTTACACTGTGTCACAGTGCTGGGCCAGTGTGTGTACTGCCTGTGCTGGGGGCCCAGTGAGTCAGGATTACATCCTTGTGGGAGGTTGTTGATGCTTTTGTTACACAGCAAACAAAAGCTATTAAAAGACAAACACACCTGATAAAAGCAGTGGTGTACTTTGTGTCCACTACATTTATTCCTTCATTCTGAGCCATTATCACACATTTGTTACCTGAACTCACTGTGACAAGCAATACCTTGTCCCTTATTAAATGATTCTACTGAAAGACCTTATCTTACAGTAGAGAGAGGCCTGTTGTTGCTGTGTTTGATCTTCACATTCTCACTGTTACTTGGCTCCTTCTATTGTCCTGGTGATGCTGCCAGTAAAGTGTTGCGCTTATATAATCTGTATTGTGTCCACGCTTCAAAGCCCCTGTTATGAACATGCAAGAACATCACTGCCGTGTGTGTGTGTGCGCATCCATGGTGCATTTACAGCTCTCTTGTCGCAAAAGATGAACGTCATCCCCCTCCCTTAACACACCAGAGTCTGTGTCTACCACAGCAGCCAGATCAACTTGAAATATACAAAGATAGAGTTAGGTCACTGTAAAAACACCGGAGAAGGTTGATTCCGTGATTCTGTCTTATTTTGAACAGGCAGTACATGCACATAGACTTTTTTCAAGGTAATTAGTCTTGATTTGTTTAATATATTATTTATTCTAATGATTATTTTTTTCAGAAAGAGTTAAAGAGAAACATGTCCGAGAAGCAGATTGGTTAATATCCCTATATGTTCAGCTAAATTATAGTACTGAAAGTTTTGTTCACTAAAAAGAGAAATGTTCCAATATAGTAGAATTATTACTACAAAACAGATTCTGAAGCCATTTTTGGTTAATTTTGAGTCATCACACACATATTATAACAAACTGTCAGTCGTCAGTTCATTGTTCACTGATTTGGCAGAAATGACAACATTTTAATTTTAATATCTAATTTACTTTAACAAGTGTCGTGTTCATTTTAATATTTTAATATCTTGAAGCTGAACAAGCTTAAATGAAGTTGTACTTATTAGTTTTAAAGTCAGATATTGTCTTGTTGTGGTTGGAGCTCATGCTTTTTGTTTTTGTTAATTTCTAGCTTTTGTTTTTTTTTTGTCAAACTTCACAAATTATCTGCTAAGTTACAGAATATTCTGCTTGTTTTTTTTTTTTTAATGTTTTTTATTTTTAGCAATGGAACAAGAGCCCCTGTCCATGCCCATTCGATTTCTTCACACTCTGTCTTTCCACCCAACCCCCCAGGCAAGAGCAGGGGACTTATTGCTCAGTGGGAGGGCTCTTTGGTCCTGTGTGCATCCCGAACAGAGAGGAGCAGAGCTAAACACACAGCTCAGACCACTAAAAGACACATGCTGCAGCCTGTAGCCATGGCTCCCTATAGAGGAGAGGCAGAGACAAAAATGAGCAGAGTGCTGCCTGCAGTCGCTTCAGTTTCCCCTTTGTCTGTGTCCAATCTTCCTACCACTGCTTCTACCTCTCTGGTAGCTGCAGGGACCTTAAAAACACACACACACACACACACATACATGCACGCTGATCACTGATGGAGAAATGCTTTCTCTTGAGGAATGCATTAGTCCTCGGCCCAAATAGTTTTAATGGTTACTCAACATGTTTTCTCGTCCAGGTTCATCCTTCCATTTTAGATACCAGCTTTTTGCCGCAGTTGCTTTCCATCTTTGTAAACACTGCACTTTTATTTTGAATTCTAGTGAAATGGTTAAGGTTTCACAAGATGCCAAAAGTATGAGGATGCAACACATCCAGAATAAAGAGACTGCTGTAAACATGCAAAAAGTAAGGGTGACTGTAATGAAATTTAGACATAGATTTGAATCGTGACTAGTATTTATAAAAAATGTTTTATTCCCTTTCTACATTGCATACTCAATTATTAATGGGTTATTTCAAGTGGACTCATAGACCAGTTCAATTCCCAGTGTTAAAGGATTTTTTTTAACCAGTCCTTATCCACAAGACCACAGAGTAAAATGTAGAATGATGAACACAGGAGAGAAACAATATGGGGCAATTTGGTGTCAATGATCACTGATGTGCACTCAGTCTGCTGCTGATGACCTAATGTAGCATTTTAATCTGCATTGGGAGCACGTAGGACGAGGCATCACATGAAGTTTATGTCTGCACCGGTGCGGCTCAAGGGACGATGCTCGCGGACACCATACTGGAAGCCTCCATGTTATTTGGTTTGTGCAGACACACATACAGGATGTGGCCAGCAGCCAAACACAACGTGTGTGTTCCTTTGTGTGTGTCTGTGTGTGTAAAGGGTGCAGCCCAGTGCAGTGCTTCTTCCCTCTGCTCAGAAAGTGTCACATGGTGCACAGCAGACTGCGCCTCGGCCTTTGTGTGCAATTGCCCAGGGATCACACAAAGGAGCAGTGTGTGTGTGTATTATGGGTTTGTTTTGTCTGCCATGAAAGTGTATGTACAGTATGTTCTGAATGTAAGGTTTGGATGGCACGGCACACGGAGAGCCTCTTCTGTACAATACACAAAAGATTACAACCTAACCGATGAATATCACTGTAGGTTTTGCATTTTGAGTTAATTGTGTTTGTTGTTAAGATTGCATTTCCAACAAAGTTTATTGTTCAAATTTTGAATTATTTATCACTGATAATAAGAGTGATTGTTTATCTGTAAGAGTTCCTTCGTTAGAGCTGCTCCGATATTTTGATAGCCAGATTTAAGGGATCCTATACAAACTGGTCATTTTAAAATACAAACATACTGTATATAGGATATATTCATTACCATATTAATCAAAAATGATCTACATGAACTTATGTACTTATGATGTACTTTAACCTTACTTTATTTTATTTTACTTTATTTGATGTATTTTTACCTTTTGTATTTAATTTTATCCTAACTTTCAATATTAATGTTTTAAAAAGGTTTTTATGTTCATTTTATTCTATTTTATTTTATGTTTTATGATTTCCTTGTTGTAAAGCACCTTGAGTTGCATTTCATGTATGAAAGGTACCACACAAATAAAGTTATTATGATTATTACAAGTCAAACGTAAGCCAATATATTAATGCTATGGTCTCCTTCTCAAACAGTAATTTCAGTATAAACTCAAGCATAAATGCGGATATTTTATTTTGTAAATTTTCACACAGACAAAAGTCAAACAATAGTTTTTCCCTATAAATAATATACACTCACAGTCTACAAGAATGAGAATAAATTGACCATTATTCACCAGCTGCAACTGCTGTGACACAGACACGTTGAGAGCAGATGCGTAAGGATGTGTCCTAAAAACAAACAAAACAGCAATTTCTTGAGTCCCTCTATAAAAAAACAATCTATTCTTACATTTTCTGACCTGTGCCTTACCACAGAGGCCACAGCGGAACATTAAACAATTGCTCACATTTGACTGAGCTCATTGGTGGGTGATGCCTGGGAAACACAAGATCAAGAGAGAGCTGAGGGGGAGCCATAGGTTCAGCCACAGGAGGGAGAGAAGGGTCAGGGGGTCAGACAACAGGGTGGGGGAGCTGCAGGATAATATAAGTCCACACTGAGACTGTAGGGAAAATCTTTTGACGTCAACAGTTAAATTGTGTGTAACGATTACCTCATATAGCATATATAGGGATTAGAAACATAGCAGCCATGCAGGGAGGCTGTAATCATGTCCTGTTAAACCTTTATTTTACTGTCTTTATAGGCAAAGTGGGTTGAATTGAAATTTGATGGCCCTGCCCTGCACTGCGGCAGAGGCAGAGAGGATCTGGTGTCTGTTTGTCAGAGAGAGAGAGAGAAAGAGAGAGAGCGGGCACGGGAGAAAGAGCACTGCAGGAGTAGACACCTCATCAGTAACCAAAGATTAGCCCGTCATCTACACAGATGTTTTTGCCGTAGCAGTCATTGGGGTTTTTACTGCATCGTTTATGTTGTAGATTACAACTAGGCAGCTCTGAATCAGCCCGCTCCGAACACAATAAGCATGAAGTGACTGGGTACTGCTGGAATGTGCTGCTGCTGCGCTGCTGTGCCCTCGTATTGAGTTATCTCAGCACTCAGAACATGATGTTCATATTGCACAACAGCACTGAACACTGCGCGAATATCACCACTTGTCCATTGTTGAGTTTTGGTGCTTATGTTTCCTAACAACACAATGTTGAATATAATGCTTTTTTAAATATATCGTAATTGTAAGTAGTAAAATATTTTCTATCATATTTCTGCAATGCTTTGAGCTGAGTCAGTTAAAAGTCAAAACACAGAATTCCTCACACTTATACGATTAATTTGTGAAAAGCTGAAGTGTTGGATTTCATTCTGAATAGTTGAAACAATCTATGAATTACATTATAGTTTTGTGTGTGTCCAGGATTTTCCCATGGCAACATGTCTGTTTTGGCCCATGGACCTTCCTCCTGTGTGTGTGTGTGGTGAGTTGCACGAAATATATCCATTGTTGTCAGTACAGTGATGGACAGGGATTATTCTCAAACAAGAAATAAGAAAATAAAAGATAAAAACAATTAAATATGGCATTAATATGACATCACTGATGTCATCGCCACAGACCTATACTTCCTCAACGGACCACCAGGGGGTCATGGGCCACTAGTTCAAAACCCATGCACTATTTGTATAGGAGAAAAAACATTCTAAGGTGGCTGTGTATGGCAAACGCAGGCCAAAAGTCAAGGTTGATTCCTAAAAGCTCAGCGGTCATGGTGCAGCTTCTCTTCAAAGTACAAAACCACAGCTGAGTGAGCAATTTAACACTCTTGTGTGTGTCCAGATGTTGGCCCAATTTCCAGTGAGTAGCTAGGTCTGTGGCCCATTTACATGGCCTTACACTTTTCAATGTCAGTTTCTACCTCAGGTGCTGAGTATCCTCCATACCGATGTCCCAGAAATCATTTTGCATACTTGCCCTAAGGCGAGAGTCTCACAACTGCTTCACAATGTTACAGTGCATCGAAATATTTGTGAGGAGACACAGAATTAGTCGATAAAGATGGAAGAAGTCAGACAACAATCTCATTCAATGTTTAAAAAATGATCCTACTCACAATAAGTCACAATAACTGAACCAACATGGCCACGACTGATGCATCTCATTCACAAAAATAAAGCCAGTGAGGCTCTTCGGACTGTTGGCTGTGGCTTCGCTGTCATTTAATGTGGTACAGCTGTCTCTACCTCACAGACATGAGCTACTGCGTGGTGTCATTAGAGGTAATTAGAACGCGTTGGAGCTTGCGATGGCATGGGTAGAAGGAGCACTGTGAGGGCTGGTTGGTGTGCTGGCATCTCTGCCACAGTCTGTGGCATTAGGCCAGTATTGGACACCTCTGCAGGTGGCAGCTGCCAGATGTGGAGTGTGTTTGAAGGCAGTTGAGAGCAGCTGACTTCAGACGTGACAGTTGGGGGAAGATTTCCAACAACCTGTAAGATTTCTTTAATTTTGTATTAATCATTTGACTCTTTCCTTTTTCATAGATATACAAGGAACAATCCACACAGTTGTAATCTTTAGGATCAATAAATAAAATTTATCAAAGAATAATTCGCTTTGACTGTGTGCTCTTAATCAGAGTACTGGCAGTTAGTATTAATTAAAGCTTCTATCTCAGGATTCAGTTTTCATTACTTTCCTAACAATTCTTGAATACATATCTGACTGCGATGTCCTACTCTCTAAAATTATACCGACTCCCAGATTATCAGGGACTATTGTCTCAGTTGAGGGTTGAAGTAATAGAAAATGACAGTAATCCTCTATCTATGATGACAGATGCTCTGCATGCGTGCAGTGACAGGGAGCCCCTTACAAAGAGTTGTTGTTGCTAAGACAGTGGCATCAATATGAACCACACCTCCTGCAGACACGCTACTGATGACATCTGTTTGGTCATAGAAACTGATTGGATTTGAACAAAAACACACTTTACTGCAATGGCAGTCATGGTAGCACATTTGCTAGCATTTTACTGCATAACGTATGCAAAGATGTTCCATAGCAGGTCACATTACAAGTTAGATTTCATGTAACTTTTGGCTACTTTTTCATGAATACCACAAATGACAAGATAACAAAATTGCCAGGGTGCCAGAAAAGGCAAGCTTTATTTAACACAGCAAAAAAAGTTGAAAAAAGGTCCAATGTCCAAAATAGGTTTCAAACAAACATGTCAACCAAAAAAAAAAGGCAGAAATAGCTATCAAATAAATATTCACATCAACAACATTTCATGACATTCTTGAAAATGTCTTACGAAGATTATAAAACAAGAGACATTATTTACAATCATACAACTTTAATAGGACATGCTTAGGAATTTGAATGCACCATTGTAACCACACACTGAGTACAACACAAAGGCTGCATATTAGCTGACATGGTCCACGAGCTGCTTCTGCCCCATCTTCAGCTTGGCATTACCTACCCAACTTAAGATTAAAAGAAAAATTTAAACACGCTTGGCAATAAATGCATAACTGACACCGTAATGGATGTGGATGCTTTTGAACGGACTCTTTCTGTCCACACAACCAACCCAAGAGCCATGCAGTCTCCGTTTCCTACGCTGAATTGTTGCTAGGCAATGCTGAAGAATTTGGTGTGTGACCATGAACTGGAAGCCTTTGTGCAAATCACGACTTTAGGTTCCTCCGACTACAGCGGCAGTTCACAGCTCCAAAAAGACGATGGAGAGACACCGAAAACAACACTGGGACACATGTCATGCCATTAAATACAAAAAAGAAGAAGAAAAACAAAACCCAGGAAGAAGAAATGGAAAAATAGCTTTTTTGGACAGGGCCAGCCTGTGCATTTTGATTACTTCTACTAAGTACCACATTATTTCATCCCCGCCTCCCCCCACTAGCCCTTTTCACAAGATGATTGTTTGACATTTGAAGGTTTCCGAGCAGACTTCCAAAGTTAAAAGCATACACTTGCTCAAGCAGTGCGCTCAAGATTATTTAAAATTGATGCCAAAGTCTAGCATCTTAAACTCAAAGGAGTGTCGTTCACCCTTATTCACATATTCCGATATATTTGATGGCACAACATTGTCATTGGTTATTCTATATACCAATTACAGGGAGGAGGAGGAAGGGCAAACAACAGATCAGCAGCCTCTTTATACAGCAGAGATGCTTTCAGAACACCAATATCCACAGAGCGCTAATTGCATGACAGGAATCACAAAGCTGCGTCTTTATTGCCACACAAGTTATTTTTCATTATGAGCACTTAAATCATTATTGCTTTATGGTTAGAAGCATTGAGATCGGTGCCGCGCACACACACGTAACCATGAAGCCAAGGATTTAAGTTCAGGGGATGGTTGGATTATTTTTGCTCTGTTTTCGTTGTACCTACAGTAAGTGCTGCTTATTAGAGGTCAGGAGAGTGTACAACAAAAAAACTTTACGTCCTGGAAGAGTAGAGTCTGGTTGCGGAGTGCTACATTGGACTGTTGAACATGAGACAACCACAGGCATATTTTCAAACAAAAACAAATAATTTGTGGAAACAAGTGTGATATGAGAGGCATTTCCCCCCCAAAACTGCATACAATTGAAGAATTGCTGTAAAACTGCCAACAAAGCAATGCTACAAATCTTTACTATTTGAACTACAAACTAGAATTTCCCATTGGGTGGTCAGTCAGGTGCTTGTCAGAGGCGTTTCTCTGTTTTCGAATGACACCAGCCTCAACATCATATGTAAGATTCATAAAACCTCTCAGCATTAAACCATCAGTGTTTATGCTCTTTGCCTCGCCTGTCTGTCCAATCACCAAAAGCACTTGAAGCCCCTCTAAAATTCCCTTCATTTTTTGTTTGTAAATACAGACACTCTTCAACCTCCTCTCAGCCCACTGTGAGCCGGTAGAGCAGGACTTGTAGAGAGCTACACACCGGATGATCGTGCCCTTACCGCACTTCTGCCCTGATTCCTCATCTTGTCACTTCCAAACAGCGCTCTACGCAACAGCTCTCACCGTGGTTTGTCCCCTACTACCTCCACGTCTCTGTGCTTTGACAGGCCTAGATGGGGACGCCAGCTACAAGCTATTATTTCACACCTGGCAGACCTTACTAAGAGGGACATACAGGATTTGGCTCATTCCTGTTAGTTTCATGCTAGATTTGTTTTTGTATTTAGAAAAATATCCATTGAATTGTCTGAGAGGCAATTACATCACAAGGTTAAACGTCACACGTTGCACATTTCCAATTTGGACAAAACCAACATGTGCTTAGAGATATTAAAATCGGATAGATGTCACGCCATTGTGGTTGCATACGGTTTACAGGTGAAAAAAAAGAATAGCCTGATGACTAAACCTTGGTTTGGTCGAAAAGCAAGATAAACTGTTGTGAAAACGATGGATGTGCGCTGCAAGGTTCAGGAGCAAGTGGACAGCGAGGTGTCCACCTCTTCTGAGGGGTGTTTGGTTTCTGGGGGGGTGAGGGAAGGATTCAGCAGGGAGCCCTGATAAAACCATCGTGCCCATCCCCCCTTCCCCGAGACCAAAGAGGCAGGGGCTGGGGTCGTATGCGAGGACTGTAGCCTGGGAAGTCTCCACTCACATGACCGAGCAGCTCTTGGCCTTCTCCTTCTTGAAGGTGGAGGTGAGCAAATCTGACTTGCTAGGGAGGTGGAGGAGTCTTTTGGAGAGGCGGCGTGTGGGGCTGGGCTTAGGGAGGGGCTGCAGCTTGTTGATGCAGGCCAGAGCGGCAGTACGGAAGACGCTGTGGATGCTCTTCTCCGAGGTGAACGCCGAGCACTCCAGGTAAGCTTCTGCACCCAGCTGTTTGGCCATGGCAGAGCCCTGGAAGAAGGAGGAAGAGGAGGATAACGTGAGGTGAAGTTCATGCTACCGTTGGTTTATGGTTTATCATTTAGATTATTGTTGTCTTTTTGGCCAAAAGTCAACACATAATGGGGCTTTGAGGAAGCAGTGGCCTTGCAAGCTCATAAAATGGCTGTGAAAAGGATAATGAAGGTGCAGACCATCAATATTCAGTGTCATATGCTTCCACAGGTTTTCATCCAGATCATCCAGTATAATCTGTCACTTCTCGTCTCTCACCTGCTCGTAGGTCATGGGAGTCTGTTTCTGATTGGACAGCTCCATAAGTGTGCAAACATCTGTGCGCAGGTCCGTCTTACAGCCAATGAGCAGGATGCGCGTGCTGGGACAGAAGTCCAGGATCTCGGTTTTCCACTGTTGAAACAGAGGACAAACACTTAAAATAAAGCATTCTGGGGTTGGTTATGTCAGGGTCTCTAACCCATAAAAAGCCAGGGAACTATTTAAGCGATCTATGCCCAAAGTCTGGCCCACAGCGGCGCCCTGCGCTTTGGGGCGTAGCCAAGTCCATTTTGCTATTCGAGCGGCGCATTTTCTCATTGCAAAGTGAGGCGTAGGGTGCAAAGGGGTTGGATTTAGGCTTCTAATTAGTCATGGGTCGAACGTAATGTGAATAAATTAGAGCTTCACCTGACATTCCCTTAAAAGGCCAGGTGTTCGTGAACATAGGTTCATTGCCATTTAAAAAAGATTTTTAAGTTTCTAAAATTTATGACTGTAATTAGTGACAAATGTCTGAGAAAAAAAATCTATGAAATTAAAGTCAGAAACTCTATGGGGCTGAGGAGTCCTATCCAATTGGCAATCTCAGGAGCATGCATATCAAAGAAGACTACATCAAATTAGACTTTGGAATCAGATTTATAAATAAGGAAACACATCTACTACTTTTAGTTTGGTTATAATTCTCTACAACGTAGAGATTATAACCTATCACAATGTAGAGTCTATATTGTGATAGGTTGTGATATGTATCATTTCATACAGATTTGCCCAGAATGCATCCTGACTTATTTTGTATGTTTGGAAACCTTGGGGTTTATTCTGGGAGATGAATGAATTATGAAGATGGAGCCTTACCATAGACTTAAAAGATAGCAGAGGTAATGTTGGAGCAAGCGTGGAGTAAGCAGGATTTTGAAAGTATACATCCCATAAAATCCCACCCCTTCCCTTCAGTAAAGGAAAGCCCCAAAACACATGCACGCGCATCTACCTACAGCTGGAGAGAGGAAGTCACCACAGCCGTATCCAACTACAACTACTTCAAACAGCATATCAGGGAAAAACAACATCTGAGCACATACTACTAAAAGCATGCACACACAAATCACACATACACACGTATAGTCTCTCATGTATAAAAGCCTTTGTGAAGACTCTGTGGCGCTCGGAATGCAAATCCGGTCTTACACACTGAGTGGACGGGCAGAGAGTGTGCGTGCAGAGAGCAACATAGGAAACAGGCAGGTCAGCCAGCCAATAATTTCATCCGGTCCAAATGAAATAATTGGCTAGGTTTATTTCAGGATTTCTAGAGCTATACATATTGGATTTTTAAAATTCAGAGTGTTTGATTCATTTATAGCTTTGAAGATGTTAAGATGATTAATTCAAATATACCAAATTGCATTCCTAGAAAAGTTTAATTTAATTAATGGATTTATTACATCAAGCTTGCCAATAGCAAACTAATGTATCTACAGTATCATGTGTATGAATCTGGTCTGGTAGTATGACCATTAGGTGAAGAAATGGAGCCGTTACCTTCTTCAGACTGCCATCCACAGTATCTGGGCGGCTGATGTCAAAACACAGCAAAACCGCATCTGAGTCACTGTAGCACAGAGGCCTCACGTTGTCGTAGTATGGAGAACCTGGGACGACACGTACATTAATGTGGATAAAGACATCAGATATTTATACCACACAACAATTCACACAATTTTTATTATTGTATCCATCATTATTGCTATTATATACAATTGTCTCTCGCTCTCTAGTCAGACTGGTTTGGAAGCTCATTGTCTGATTTGGTCATTCTAATTAGATTAGATTTAATTGATTAGATTATTAATTTGTGACAGAATTGCAGTGATTTGGTTCAAGCAGGTGAATACAGCTGCAGGGATTACATTTGATCACCATCACTCCTCAACCCGAGCCTCACTTTGCTGTCCCCCAAACTACTCCTGTCCCTGCTCCTGTATCATCTTGTGGCGTTTCACAGAGACAGAAGATGACAATCGAGCACCAAATCCTCATTGATCTTCTCTAGCAGCAGATTACGCAAGTGGAATGGCGGCGTTCGGGGTAGGCAGACGCTCCCACTCATGCTCGGAATCCTTAAGC
>OMNV01029077.1:18300-29132 GCA_900303265.1 Brotula barbata | reverse complement strand
CAATACCGATATATATATATATATATATATATATATATATACAGTACATATAGTGTATATTGTGTAACAGAGCGATATTGGCCAATAAAATATAGGTCCAGCCCTAACCACAACACTACAGAGCTCCTTCAACAATGTTATCAGCGTCAGTGTCAAAAGACTTTTTGTAACATTTAAGAAAAATATTGTAACAAAAAACAAATAACTGAAATAAAAGTGCGACACTGAATTTTTCTGGCCGCTTTTTGTTCACTTTTTGTACATTACAAACTCTCTTACTTTCATGGCATGATGAGCGGAAAACAATATCATCACAATCTATGAAGCCTTTAAAATTTGCAAAAGATTAAGATTATTTGACAGCAATTCTGCAAAATAATTTAAAAAAATGTTTTGTTTCTGTTTGTGTGTGAAGTGCGCCCCTGTGAACATAGGCAAGTGTGTGTGTGTTTACCTGATGAGGAGAAGACCTGGAGCACCCACAGACAGGCTGCAGCCCGTTGTGCATGTTTGATGTTCTGTTTGAGCAAATTCAGGGTGAGCAGCACGGCCCCAGCATCCTCCGCCTTCACTCCGATACGACGGTCTGGACCAATGCACAAACACACACACACACACACACACACACACACACACACACACACAGACACACAACACCACTAGCTGATATATTGTACACAAGTAAAGCATCGTAGCAAAAGCAGTTATTGACCCATTCCTTTCATCTTCCATCCGTCCATCTATCATGTATCCTCCATCCACCCATTCATCATCCCTCTATCCATCCAATCTCCATCCATCATCCATAATGTATCCTCCATCATCCATCTATCCATCCATCCATCCCTCCATCTATTGTTCATCTATCCCTCTATCATCCATCCATCTATCAACCATTCATCCATCCATTCATTCATCCATCCATCATCCATAATGTATCCTCCATCCATCCATCCATCTATCATCCATCCCTTCATCCATTCATCATCCATCCATCCATCTATTATCATCATCCATCCATAATGTATCCTCCATCCATCCATTTATTCATCCATCCATCCCTCCATCCATCCATTTATCATGTATCATCCATCCATAATGTATCCTCCATCCATTCATCTATCCATCCATCCATCCCTTCATCTATTTATTCATCCATCCATCATCTATCATCCATCATCTATCCATCCATCCATCCGTCCATCATCCATTCATTTATTCATCCATCCATTCCTCCATCCATCCATAATGTATCCTGCATCCATCCATCCATCTATCCATCCATCATCCCTCCATCTATCATCCATCCATCCATCCATCCATCCGTCCATCCATCTATCCATTTATTCATCCATCTAAACATCCGTTCATTCATCTATCCCTCCATCCATCATCACCTCTGTGTCCTGTTTTGGCCAGCAGGTGCAGCAGTGGCAGTAGTACGGTGTAGTTGGGATTGAAACAGCGGCCGGTGTTGACCAGGGCCGTGAGCAAGGCTTCACTGCCACCTTTACTGATCATGTAGTGGATACGACGATCTGTACCTGAAGGAATTAATGAAAACTATCTCAGTCTGTATCATCTTTTGGAGGCAACATTTGATATTCAACATTAACTTGAATTTGTCTGAAAATATGATTTGATTACAACAAAACAAATCATTTGTCAGTACCATTACCAGTCAATTTTCATTGATTAATTTTCATAGTAAATGTACTGCATTTCTATAGAGCTTTCCTAGTCTGTAGACCACTCAAAGCGCTTTTACAATGTTTGCTTCACATTCACCCATTCGCACACCGACAGCCGAGGTAACCATGCAAGGCCCACTTGCTTGTCGGGAGCAATATGGGGTTAGGGTCTTGCTCAGGGACCTTCGACATGATGGAACCAGGGATCGAACCAGCGACCCTTAAATCACTAGGCAATCACCTTACCACCTGAGCCACGTCACTCAAATCATACAATCATTGGATTCAGGAAAACATGGAAAATAGTCCTAGATGACACCGCAGATACTTTATGATTTATACAAAGTTGTTTGTTGTTTTTAAGCTTACCAGCTGAAAGGAGCTCATCCAGAACATTCAGGATGTTCAGCGTGCTCTCAACATCACCTGCACTCTAGAAGGAAAGAAGACAGACAGGAAGGAGAGAGGTGAGACCGGAATCAAGTCAGTGCCGCTGCGTATGTTCAGGTTGACCTTTCAGGTCAGATCTCTGAAAATGAATGTAAACTGCTGTAGGTCCTGAGAGACCTCTTAAAAAAATGCCATAAAAAAGACTCACCAGCCTCTAAACGAGCTGTCCACTGGACAGAGGCCCTTTGGCACCACAGTCATTCAATCCAGTAAACACAACCCCAGGAAGAAAACCATCCCTTTCCTCAAGACTGGACGAAGCCCCACTCCCTTCCACAGACAAGTCTGTGTTGACTGTCTATAGCCCCAGACTGGCAGCTGAGAGTGGGTCTTGGCAAAAAACTGAAGTTCCCTGAATACATCACCAACAGATTTGATCATCTTCTCAAATTCCACCACGCAGGTGATCAGATTTTTTACACTTTGAAAGCACATGTCAGACAACATCAGACTCATCTGCTTATGTACCCACGTAACTCGCTGATCAGGGAAAAGCACTGACATTTAAGGCACTTTCACAAATACTTTGGGTAAAAGCTGATACTGAAGTCATTGGGGACAATTCAACAACACCCACAAGGGGCCTCATTCATCAATAATGAGCACAGAGGACACAGGAGCACAACATCTGGATATGACGGAACCACTGGAGGAGAGGACCAGCAGGTGCAGGACCAGAATGGAGTCTAAACCGTCCCAAAAATGTCAGCTATAAATCCAGGAAGACACTCTAATGTTAACATTTTTGGACTTTTGGATTTGCCACGCTGTGATTTTAACCTCTTTGTCTTGTAGGAGAGATATTAAATATCTTGGAATGATATTTAGTAAACGTATTAACACTCTCATTCCATTCCCCCATAGGTGGGCGGCCATCTGCCTTGACCGGTTGGGTTGAGAGGGAAAGAGGGAGGGGGGAGGGGGCCGGACACAGAGAGAGAAACAGCGATGCACAGCAACAGCAATGATAACAATAACGATGATGAAGACGACACTTAAAGTTTGAATTTGAAACTTAAAGTTTGGATTTAATGTGTTCATTGAACTGGGATTACCAGTTCCATTACCTGGATTACCACTCAGTTGTGTTTCATAATAAACCTATACTTTTACTACTACTATAACTACTACTACTACCACTACTACTACTACTAATACTACTGCTACCACAACTACTACTACTACTACTACTACTACTACTACTACCACTATTACAACTATTACCACTACTACTACTACTACTACTACTACTACTACCACTATTACAACTATTACCACTACCACTACTACTACTACTACTACTACTACTACTACCACTATTACAACTATTACCACTACTACTACTACTACTACTCCACTGCTACCACTATTACAACTACTTCTACTACTATTAATACGACTACTACTACCTCTACTCCACTATTACCACTACTACAACTACTACTACTACTACTACTACCAGTACAGCTACTACTACCTCTACTCCACTACTCCCATCACTATTACTACGGTTAGTACTATTACTACCACTACTCCACTACTACTGCCACTATTACTACTATTATTACCATTATTACTACTACTACCACTACTACTACAACTACTACCACTACTCCACTACTACTATCGCTATTACTACTACTACTACTAGCACTCTACTACTACTACTACTATCGCTATTACTACTACTACTACTACTACTATTACAACTACTACTACTACTACAACCACTACCTCCACTCCATTACTCCTACCACTATTACTAATACTACTACTACTACCACTACTCCACTACTACTTCTGCTCTTACTTCTATTACTACGATTACTTCTACTACTACTACCTCTACTCCACTATTACTACCAATATATTACTACTGCTACTACTACTAATACTACCACGATTACTACTACTACTACCACTACTGAAACAATATTTTGATGTGAAGGTACTGACTGACCTGTGTCATCCTCAATGTTTTATCTGAACTGCTGTAAGACAGAACAAACCACAGCCACATTTTTGCCGGAATATTTATTTCTACTTGACGTCAGAAAATGTGTGCAGAGTTTCTCTTCGGACGTCAGACTACAGCGGTCCACAGAGCAAAGCTCCCATGTCAACCACAAAACCAATCCATGAGAACCTGATATTTAGCTTACATAAGGAGGATCGGGTTTGTTACACGTTTGATGCAGCAATAACCCGAACCGGACCTTACAAGGCTCCACGGAGGCACAGCATCGGTCAAATTTGTCTATACAGTCAATTTAAAAAGGGTCAAAACTATAGAATGGAACAACGTGGGATTGATTCCTTTGACATACACTGTGTGGAACAGTACAGCTAAATGGCATTGTTATTGAAGTATAAAATCAAACAAATCAATCAATCAAACAATCAAACAAAGCCAAAGTCCTTTTGGCTTCTTCCTGCATCAAAGTTAAGCAGTAAGCCTTATGACCACCATCACGGCAGATAAAAATGATGTTCATACGTTGGTCACAACGTATGACAGCACCCTAAATGTACTGCATTGTATCTCCACAGGAGATAAAGAACAAAGAAACACAAGGAGGAGACGCAAATGCAGAATTTTACTGTCGCTGCCTCGCTCATTTTTATATTAATCAGTTGTTGATTATTATCATGAAGCATTTTTTTATCATTATTAATATAAACCTGTCAACCTTTTCCATCAAAAGGAAAGAAATGTGGCCTCCAATTCACAAAAAAAATCCTTAGATTTAAGTTGGCAGGATGGAGTTTGTGATCGTGATGAAACTTGGTGGAAGGAAAAACACTTAAACCACCAAAGTCCATCTGAAAAAATAACTTTTATTTCAAATTCAAGTGAAATGACGGACATGCAAGATACCAAAGTTACGACAAACGCACAAATAAACTACATGTAAATATAATCAATCCAAAGACATATATAAAAATAAAATGTGAAATAAACCAAGTTGATTAATTGGTAATTGATTTTATGTTAAGGCAAACAGTTTAGGGTTATTTGAAGGACTTATATTGACATTAATAACCCATTTAATTTTTTAATTTTAATTGTTCTACTATGTAGAAAAGGCATGAAAAAAAAACACATTTTATATTATTATCATCTTATTTTATGATTTCATGAAAAAAAAATCCAAAATATCCGTAGGAGTAAAATCTGTTACAGTGACCCTTAATTATTCAAACTATGGCAGATTTCCAAAGGATACATCCTGAAAAATTTGGTGTCTACACTAGAATTTAAAATAAAAGTTTACGAAGATGGACAGACTGCAAGTTGCTTCACTTTTTGTAATTTGTTTCAGTGTAACGTTTTGGAGTCTCCCGTGCAGTAGAATGATTTCTTTTAAAATTGGCATATTTTCTATGAAGAGAGAGAGAGAGAGTCCCACCAGGTGGTGACAGGAAAATGCTATTTTTATGTTTCTACATCACAAAGATGGTGTTTTAGACTATTAAACTAACATAATCCATGAATATAATACAGCACAAATTAATCACACAATGTACTGTGCATACATTTGTCCTCAATGGTATGGAAATGTTTGGTTAGATTCTAAAAGTATTACGCTGAATTTTATTTGAATTTTTAACTTTTCTTTTTTCATTCATTGCAATGTGGTTTTTTCTTCCATTATCTTCCATAACTCACATGACCCATATATCATAAAAACCTACACAAACTTGTTTGAATGAAGTTAAGGGCTGTTTTAATTAACCTATTCTCTTTAACTATTCATTTAACTTTAACTCATATGGTAAACATAAACGAACCATGAGTTGAGGAAGAAAGGGAGAAAAGTCAATCAATCAATTATCTAAATAAATGATGGTGACAGCACTGGTGAGGTTACTCAAAGGAACTAAGAGCAGTCCAACAAAGGAGTCACCTTTGGAGATTTACAGTTAAAACAAGAACACAACAGAACTAAACAGCTGATAACACACAACAACAACAACAACACACATAGGAACACACACGTTTACACACTTAAAGTGCTGTCCCTACCTGTAGATTGGAAAGGAGGACCTCTAAGCCGCTGGAGCTGGGGGAGGCGGTCATACTGGGTTTCCCTCTGTCTGTGCCGGTCAATCAGTCGGTCGGAGAGTTGGACAGAAAGTGAAGGAGCAAAAACAGAGAGAGGGAGTGAGAAAGGGATGAAAAGAAAGACAGGAGGAAGAGAAAAGAAGAGGATTCACACGAATACAGCAGGACTGAAGGATGCAGCCAGAAGAAGTCTGGCGTGTGTGACACACTCAGCGCAAAACGTGACACCCGCCTCTCTCTCTCTCTCTCTCTTTCTCTCTCGCTCTCAGGCAGTGTTACTGGAGAAGCCTCTAAGGATAAAGGGAAGTGACACACACTCCTTTGGCTTCAGCTGGGTGGAGTGGAGTATGGATGTATTTTTTTCACCAATCATACACTAGATTTTCTTGTTTTGATTTGTTTTTGTAGAAGTGTCTCAGAAACGTCTGTGCTTAATTTTATTTTCATACAATCTAATCTAATCCCACAGTAGATACACAGCATGTCTGCTCTTCTTTTAAAATGATTAACAGGTAAAGGATCTTTACACAGCCTAACGCTCGTGTTTGTCCACATTGAACTTCGTGATCAGACATGCAAACATAAATGAAAGTACTCTGTGTGCTTGTGTGTGTCTACTGTATGGGCGTTGTGTCCAAGAACATGTGAAACCCTATCTCTCCAGGATCAAGCCCTCCTTCAGAACGCATTTATGCCATGGTGATGAGAAGGCTGCCACTATAAAAAGGCCACACAAACACAAACTATATCCAGTGCAATAGGAGAATTGACCCACCAGGGTTTAGGAACTGAGAGTTAAGAAGAAATTAAGTTGTTTTAATGCTCGGGAAGCATTCAGAGAGAGGACAGACCTGGAAACAAGCAACATTCCTCTCCAGTTGTTTTTTAAAACTTGCATGCATTAATCAATACATTTATTTTAGCTATTCCAAACTCTTCACACAGTCCTCTGTACCAATAAATCGCTCAGCACAGGGATTGATTTCAGCTGACAAGCACAATGCACTAAAACATGTCATCCATACATATATAAACTCTGTACCTTTCTGCCAATTCCATATGTACTTCAATTTTATACTAGTGTGATTCTTCAAGTGTTACAATTTGATGGTACATGTTTTTTTTCAGGGCTCGAAAGATCACAATTGAATTATTTTTCCCAACCTAACCCTAACCCAGAAATCACTCAGAGTCGGAGAATCCCTGAAAAACTCAGTTTTAAGCTAAATAAACCCTGACTGCAAAAACGTGTTGTTTTTGTTTTTTTGTGCTTGTGTCAATGTAAATCAAAACACAATGTGTGCTTTTAAAGATTATATTCATTCAAGGGTACCATTTGGAAAAATTTAGCTAGCATGCTAATGCTAGCAGATATCCTACAAAAACTGCAAGACGACCAAGAAAAACACGAATAAGAAGACAACAGAAGTATACAACTACTTACTTGTAACCATTTTGACAAAAAAAAGTGCAAAATAACTAGTAGTAGCAATTATTTATATTCAAATTAACTTACCACAACGTTTATGAAAGCTCCGTTCCTTTGATCTTGGTATTTCCTTATTTTTCGATGAAACACTTGACCCTCTCTTCAAAATTGTTCAAATTAGGGTTCAAATATATCTTTTTAAGACTTAAAAGCTTTCATATTTTTTGTAATGCAGTTGGGTAGATTTGATAGTCCTTTGACTATCAGGCTCTTTGATGGTCCTAGATCACCCAGATCTCTCCCTCTAGGGCTATGATTCTGCCCACCCTGATATAACACACGGGTCACATACAGCACGTACGTGAAGGCACCCATCTGAAAAGGCCTCAGAAAAATACTGAACTTCAGCTGGACTCCAGGTAGTCCATATGAGGGACTCTTTTCACCTCTCTCTCTCTCTCTCTCTGTCTCTCATATAAAGGCAGGCTATTGTCAAAGTTTTGTAAAGTGAATTTTGAAGGTAAAGTTGATAAAATATTGACTTTGACACATCAAAATATTGAGGGATAATAATAAATAAATGAATAAATAATAAGTAACTCCATGCTACATATGCTGCATATGACTCTTGTGATTTTATGAATGAGAAAACATACTTGCGTGACGGAGTTCCTCAGTAACAACTTGTTGTTCTGCTGCTACGTTTTTTGAAATGTTATCTTATTTGAAGATTTATTTTACATTTCAATGACTGACTAAATGTTTTTTTGTTGTTTTTTTTATTGAAACAATACATAAAGAATTAACTAGCCTCTCTTTCTATGTGTTTATGTGTGTGTGCTTGTGTACTTGCATGTATGTCGGAGAGTAAGAGGGGCAGAGACCAGATCAAGCTGAAGGACACGATGATTATGAATACCCGACCATAATCCCAACTTTCAAACCCTGAGCTCCAGGCCAAAATTCCGGCCCCCATGAACTTTACAGCAACCTGCTGGTCTTCTTAAGGTCACACACAGTAATCCATATATGGTCTCTCACATTACACACACATACACACGCACACTGTCAGTTGCATGTAACTGCACAAAAATAGGCCTTGTAATCCCCATTGGGGATATAACGATAATCCATGGGTGACATCATACACACACTTCTGTCCTAGACAAGAATCCCCCGGCTCAATACAAATACACACAGACGCACTCTCAGTTTCTGACATGAGGGAATACCCTTCCTGTTGTCTCAGCTGTTTGGTTAATCTGTTTCTTTAATGCCGGCAGAGACAGACGCTTAAATATATACACGCACGTGTGAGCTCTCCATCTATAGCTTGACTCACATTACTCTTAAATGAAATCATGTCCACCAAGTTCAGCTGATATGTTCTAATCCTGAATCACTTTTTCTATCTTACCTGTCATCTTGTCATTGATCTTGTTCCTACTCTTAGACCTCGTTCAGACCTGGTATTAAAATCCAATCTGAGCTTTACGATCTCAAATAAGTACAAGTCTTAACACACCAAAGAGTGTCCTGAGATCAGATCGCTCCGACCACTTTCGGATGTGGATCAGATTGAATAGGTGTCTGCGTCTGAACGCAATGCCTGCACAGGATGCATCGAAGAACGCAAATTAATCTGATGCCCACTGTGTTGGCAGAAATACGTACTCTACTCATTCACACTTGTTGTAGGTGAAGTACTTATTTATTTAGATACTGAGCGGGAAAGTGAGAGCCAATCACATTTTCATGCGAGGTGTGGACCGACGTACGAGTTGGATACCTCAGATTGGATCGCCAAGGTTCAGTGGTGAAAGCCAGGTTTGAACAGGGTCTACCTAGAAGTGCCGATGTTGAGAAGGTAAAAAGTTTTTTTGTACAATGAGTCAATGTGGTGGATGATGTCAGGTGCTACCCTGATGGATAAGGTGTTCCCCACTGCCCCCCTCTTTAGAATGTTCCAGGTGTTACAGCGCAGGCAGAATGCCAGCAGAATAACGTGGGAACACTTGAAAAGACGGCCCAAGCAGTCATCATCCACCATGGAGGTCCTTATTTTAATTGGCCCAAATCAAATGAACACGTTTCAGTCTTGAGGGAAAACATTGTTCACTGACCTGTAATAGACTCACAGACTTATAATTTAATAATAAGTGTTGTACTTTTGTTTTATTTACTTTGTTTTTCTACTGATTCTCTTTGTACTTTTTCACTACTGTTATTACTCGTTTTATTGTTATGTGTTTACTCCTATTGGTCTCCATCCAAAGTTATTGTTTGAATTTCCCTTTGAAACCCTTCATTCATTGAGTGGTTTATTCCTACTCTAAAGAACAGACCACTTAGGCCAGGTATAAAATTGAATGTAGTCATTTTGTATTGCTTCCAGTTGCTGTCAAAATGAATTTGATACAAGAAAACTGGCTTCATCCACAGAATTGGTGGACAGAATCTTATGTGTTTCAACTTTCACGCTGTTCACTCTTTCTGCTCAATATTGTGACATTGGGGTTTTTTTGGGAGGGGCATTTTTGCTTTATTGTGATAGTCACAGTCAGTAGCCGCGCCAGAGATTTTCTTTTGCTGCTGCTATGAGGTTGCTCGACTCTTCAGAGAAGATGCTCTGAAATTTGTGGTTTTTCATTATTGTGTCATTCACAACAGTTCAGTTTCTATTGGAACACCCCGACACACGTGCACATACACGCGCGGTTGTCCCCTTTCCGCAACAATTACAATGTCATTCTGTTAAACAGAAGGTATTCAGCACACTCTTGGGGATGGTTGCTAATATCATCTGCAGCAATGCTCGCATCCTCAGTGGCAACCCTGAGCAGGTCTCCCTCCTGGTCCCCATCCATTGAATTTTCTGGTTCCTTGTCAGTGACCACTAGCGGTTTGTCTGCACCTTCACAGTCACTTTCGTTTCCATGTTTAAACGACTGAGTCTCCACACGTGGATGTTCAGGGAGCAAAAAGTGATCCATTATGATACATTCACTTTGCTAATGCTAACTTACTGAAATATTGCCGTCTGCCTACGAGGGAGATGACGTACTTTCAAAAGTTCATTGCATTGGCCGAATCTGTTTTGGCTACGTTTTTAGTCTAAAAATAATATTTTAAAATTCATTTATTTATTATATAGAGTATATATATATATATATATATAATTTTTTTTATAATTTTT